>PGSH02011975.1:0-23351 GCA_002915635.3 Ambystoma mexicanum | reverse complement strand
AGAGAAGGCAGGCACCCAAGGACCATCCATTCATGCAGAGAAGACACAGGACAGACCACTCGGGGAACAGGCCAACAGCCACAGAGAAGGCAGGCACCCAAGGACCATCCATTCATGCAGAGAAGACACAGGACAGACCCTCGGGGAACAGGCCAACAGGCCACAGAGAAGGCAGGCACCCAAGGACCATCCATTCATGCAGAGAAGACACAGGACAGACCACTCGGGGAACAGGCCAACAGGCCACAGAGAAGGCAGGCACCCAAGGACCATCCATTCATGCAGAGAAGACACAGGACAGACCACCCGGGAACAGGCCAACAGGCCACAGAGAAGGCAGGCACCCAAGGACCATCCATTCATGCAGAGAAGACACAGGACAGACCACCCGGGAACAGGCCAACAGGCCCAGAGAAGGCAGGCACCCAAGGACCATCCATTCATGCAGAGAAGACACAGGACAGACCACTCGGGGAACAGGCCAACAGGCCACAGAGAAGGCAGGCACCCAAGGACCATCCATTCATGCAGAGAAGACACAGGACAGACCACCCGGGAACAGGCCAACAGGCCACAGAGAAGGCAGGCACCCAAGGACCATCCATTCATGCAGAGAAGACACAGGACAGACCACCCGGGAACAGGCCAACAGGCCACAGAGAAGGCAGGCACCAAGGACCATCCATTCATGCAGAGAAGAACACAGGACAGACCACCGGGGAACAGGCCAACAGGCCACAGAGAAGGCAGGCACCCAAGGACCATCCATTCATGCAGAGAAGACACAGGACAGACCACCCGGGGAACAGGCCAACAGGCCACAGAGAAGGCAGGCACCCAAGGACCATCCATTCATGCAGAGAAGACACAGGACAGACCACCCGGGAACAGGCCAACAGGCCACAGAGAAGGCAGGCACCCAAGGACCATCCATTCATGCAGAGAAGACACAGGACAGACCACTCGGGAACAGGCCAACAGGCCACAGAGAAGGCAGGCACCCAAGGACCATCCATTCATGCAGAGAAGACACAGGACAGACCACCCGGGGAACAGGCCAACAGGCCACAGAGAAGGCAGGCACCCAAGGACCATCCATTCCTGCAGAGAAGACACAGGACAGACCACCCGGGAACAGGCCAACAGGCCACAGAGAAGGCAGGCACCCAAGGACCATCCATTCATGCAGAGAAGACACAGGACAGACCACTCGGGGAACAGGCCAACAGGCCACAGAGAAGGCAGGTCCCAAGGACCATCCATTCATGCAGAGAAGACACAGGACAGACCACCCGGGGAACAGGCCAACAGGCCACAGAGAAGGCAGGCACCCAAGGACCATCCATTCATGCAGAGAAGACACAGGACAGACCACCCTGGGAAAGCCACAGGCCACAGAGAAGGCAGGCACCCAAGGACCATCCATTCATGCAGAGAAGACACAGGACAGACCACTCCGGGAACAGGCCAACAGGCCACAGAGAAGGCAGGCACCCAAGGACCATCCATTCATGCAGAGAAGACACAGGACAGACCACCCGGGGAACAGGCCAACAGGCCACAGAGAAGGCAGGCACCCAAGGACCATCCATTCATGCAGAGAAGACACAGGACAGACCACTCGGGAACAGGCCACAGAGAAGGCAGGCACCCAAGGACCATCCATTCATGCAGAGAAGACACAGGACAGACCACTCGGGGAACAGGCCAACAGGCCACAGAGAAGGCAGGCACCCAAGGACCATCCATTCCTGCAGAGAAGACACAGGACAGACCACCCGGGGAACAGGCCAACAGGCCACAGAGAAGGCAGGCACCCAAGGACCATCCATTCCTGCAGAGAAGACACAGGACAGACCACCCGGGAACAGGCCAACAGGCCACAGAGAAGGCAGGCACCCAAGGACCATCCATTCATGCAGAGAAGACACAGGACGACACCCGGGAACAGGCCAACAGGCCACAGAGAAGGCAGGCACCCAAGGACCATCCATTCATGCAGAGAAGACACAGGACAGACCACTCGGGGAACAGGCCAACAGGCCACAGAGAAGGCAGGCACCCAAGGACCATCCATTCATGCAGAGAAGACACAGGACAGACCACTCGGGCAGAACAGGCCACAGAGAAGGCAGGCACCCAAGGACCATCCATTCATGCAGAGAAGACACAGGACAGACCACTCGGGGAACAGGCCAACAGGCCACAGAGAAGGCAGGCACCCAAGGCATCCATCTTCATGCAGAGAAGACACAGGACAGACCACCCGGGGAACAGGCCAACAGGCCACAGAGAAGGCAGGCACCCAGCACCATCCATTCATGCAGAGAAGACACAGGACAGACCACTCGGGGAACAGGCCAACAGGCCACAGAGAAGGCAGGCACCCAAGGACCATCCATTCATGCAGAGAAGACACAGGACAGACCACCCGGGGAACAGGCCAACAGGCCACAGAGAAGGCAGGCACCCAAGGACCATCCATTCATGCAGAGAAGACACAGGACAGACCACCGGGAACAGGCCAACAGGCCACAGAGAAGGCAGGCACCCAAGGACCATCCATTCATGCAGAGAAGACACAGGACAGACCACCCGGGGAACAGGCCACAGAGAAGGCAGGCACCCAAGGACCATCCATTCATGCAGAGAAGACACAGGACAGACCACCCGGGGAACAGGCCAACAGGCCACAGAGAAGGCAGGCACCCAAGGACCATCCATTCATGCAGAGAAGACACAGGACAGACCACCCGGGGAACAGGCCAACAGGCCACAGAGAAGGCAGGCACCCAAGGACCATCCATTCATGCAGAGAAGACACAGGACAGACACACTCGGGAACAGGCCAACAAGGCCACAGAGAAGGCAGGCACCCAAGGACCATCCATTCATGCAGAGAAGACACAGGACAGACCACCCGGGAACAGGCCAACAGGCCACAGAGAAGGCAGCACCCAAGGACCATCCATTCCTGCAGAGAAGACACAGGACAGACCACCCGGGGAACAGGCCAACAGGCCACAGAGAAGGCAGGCACCCAAGGACCATCCATTCCTGCAGAGAAGACACAGGACAGACCACTCGGGAACAGGCCAACAGGCCACAGAGAAGGCAGGCACCCAAGGACCATCCATTCCTGCAGAGAAGACACAGGACAGACCACCCGGGGAACAGGCCAACAGGCCACAGAGAAGGCAGGCACCCAAGGACCATCCATTCCTGCAGAGAAGACACAGGACAGACCACCCGGGGAACAGGCCAACAGGCCACAGAGAAGGCAGGCACCCAAGGACCATCCATTCATGCAGAGAAGACACAGGACAGACCACCCGGGGAACAGGCCAACAGGCCACAGAGAAGGCAGGCACCCAAGGACCATCCATTCATGCAGAGAAGACACAGGACAGACCACCCGGGGAACAGGCCACAGAGAAGGCAGGCACCCAAGGACCATCCATTCATGCAGAGAAGACACAGGACAGACCACTCGGGGAACAGGCCAACAGGCCACAGAGAAGGCAGGCACCCAAGGACCATCCATTCATGCAGAGAAGACACAGGACAGACCACCCGGGGAACAGGCCAACAGGCCACAGAGAAGGCAGGCACCCAAGGACCATCCATTCATGCAGAGAAGACACAGGACAGACCACGGCCAACAGGCCACAGAGAAGGCAGGCACCCAAGTACCATCCATTCATGCAGAGAAGACACAGGACAGACCACCCGGGGAACAGGCCAACAGGCCACAGAGAAGGCAGGCACCCAAGGACCATCCATTCATGCAGAGAAGACACAGGACAGACCACTCGGGGAACAGGCCAACAGGCCACAGAGAAGGCAGGCACCCAAGGACCATCCATTCATGCAGAGAAGACACAGGACAGGCCACCCGGGGAACAGGCCAACAGGCCACAGAGAAGGCAGGCACCCAAGGACCATCCATTCATGCAGAGAAGACACAGGACAGACCACTCGGGGAACAGGCCAACAGGCCACAGAGAAGGCAGGCACCCAAGGACCATCCATTCCTGCAGAGAAGACACAGGACAGACCACTCGGGAACAGGCCACAGAGAAGGCAGGCACCCAAGGACCATCCATTCATGCAGAGAAGACACAGGACAGACCACCCGGGGAACAGGCCAACAGGCCACAGAGAAGGCAGGCACCCAAGGACCATCCATTCATGCAGAGAAGACACAGGACAGACCACCCGGGAACAGGCCAACAGGCCACAGAGAAGGCAGGCACCCAAGGACCATCCATTCATGCAGAGAAGACACAGGGCAGACCACTCGGGAACAGGCCAACAGGCCACAGAGAAGGCAGGCACCCAAGGACCATCCATTCCTGCAGAGAAGACACAGGACAGACCACCCGTGGAACAGGCCAACAGGCCACAGAGAAGGCAGGCACCCAAGGACCATCCATTCATGCAGAGAAGACACAGGACAGACCACCCGGGGAACAGGCCAACAGGCCACAGAGAAGGCAGGCACCCAAGGACCATCCATTCCTGCAGAGAAGACACAGGACAGACCACTGGGAACAGGCCAACAGGCCACAGAGAAGGCAGGCACCCAAGGACACATCCATTCATGCAGAGAAGACACAGGACAGACCACCCGGGGAACAGGCCAACAGGCCACAGAGAAGGCAGGCACCCAAGGACCATCCATTCATGCAGAGAAGACACAGGACAGACCACCCGGGGAACAGGCCAACAGGCCACAGAGAAGGCAGGCACCCAAGGACCATCCATTCATGCAGAGAAGACACAGGACAGACCACCCGGGGAACAGGCCAACAGGCCACAGAGAAGGCAGGCACCCAAGGACCATCCATTCATGCAGAGAAGACACAGGACAGACCACTTGGGAACAGGCCAACAGGCCACAGAGAAGGCAGGCACCCAAGGACAATCCATTCATGCAGAGAAGACACAGGACAGACCACCCGGGAACAGGCCAACAGGCCACAGAGAAGGCAGGCACCCAAGGACCATCCATTCCTGCAGAGAAGACACAGGACAGACCACCCGGGGAACAGGCCAACAGGCCACAGAGAAGGCAGGCACCCAAGGACCATCCATTCATGCAGAGAAGACACAGGACAGACCACCGGGGAACAGGCCAACAGGCCACAGAGAAGGCAGGCACCCAAGGACCATCCATTCCTGCAGAGAAGACACAGGACAGACCACCCGGGGAACAGGCCACAGAGAAGGCAGGCACCCAAGGACCATCCATTCCTGCAGAGAAGACACAGGACAGACCACCCGGGGACAGGCCAACAGGCCACAGAGAAGGCAGGCACCCAAGGACCATCCATTCCTGCAGAGAAGACACAGGACAGACCACCGGGGAACAGGCCACAGAGAAGGCAGGCACCCAAGGACCATCCATTCCTGCAGAGAAGACACAGGACAGACCACCCGGGGAACAGGCCACAGAGAAGGCAGGCACCCAAGGACCATCCATTCATGCAGAGAAGACACAGGACAGACCACCCGGGGAACAGGCCAACAGGCCACAGAGAAGGCAGGCACCCAAGGAACATCCATTCATGCAGAGAAGACACAGGACAGACCACCCGGGAACAGGCCAACAGGCCACAGAGAAGGCAGGCACCCAAGGACCATCCATTCCTGCAGAGAAGACACAGGACAGACCACTCGGGAACAGGCCAACAGGCCACAGAGAAGGCAGGCACCCAAGGACCATCCATTCCTGCAGAGAAGACACAGGACAGACCACCCGGGGAACAGGCCAACAGGCCACAGAGAAGGCAGGCACCCAAGGACCATCCATTCCTGCAGAGAAGACACAGGACAGACCACCCGGGGAACAGGCCAACAGGCCACAGAGAAGGCAGGCACCCAAGGACCATCCATTCATGCAGAGAAGACACAGGACAGACCACCCGGGAACAGGCCACAGAGAAGGCAGGCACCCAAGGACCATCCATTCATGCAGAGAAGACACAGGACAGACCACTCGGAACAGGCCAACAGGCCACAGAGAAGGCAGGCACCCAAGGAACATCCATTCCTGCAGAGAAGACACAGGACAGACCACCCGGGGAACAGGCCAACAGGCCACAGAGAAGGCAGGCACCCAAGGACCATCCATTCCTGCAGAGAAGACACAGGACAGACCACCCGGGGAACAGGCCAATAGGCCACAGAGAAGGCAGGCACCCAAGGACCATCCATTCCTGCAGAGAAGACACAACTGTGTCCTCAAACTACCAGAGCATGTCACACTTCCGCACGAATTCACAGCGATGCACAGAAGTAGCCACCTGCTCATACCAGCAGCAGCAACTAGCAGAGCACACAGTCCGGCTGACACCGACACTCTGACCTGCCCATGCTCCCGTGTCCTGGGCCTGGGGTGCCTGCTGTCTGTGCCGCACCGTCTGTGTTCGGCCTGCTTCGTCCCTGCCACACTGTGCGGCCGGGTAGTGCAGCTCGGAGCCGCGGACCCTTGTTAGTGCTTGGCCAGAGTCAGTGCTGCTTTAACCGTTGCACAAGTCACAGTCTCGTGGCGAGTCACACTGTCTGTGTTCGGTCAGTGGTCTGACTCTTGCACTTGTCACGTGTTGGTGTGTGTGTGTGTGTGTGTGTGTGTGTGTGTCCAGTCCCCTTACACGTGTTGCGCAGTGAGTGTGCGGCCAATGGTCACGTTCTAATTCTTGCACATTTTGCACCTTTTGCACAGGTTGGGCAGCTCCTCTGGCACCATTACACTGAAGTGCAAAGACCTGCGCGTGATCCAGCTGGAGATACCGGGGATGGAAGAGACTCTGAACATCGCCAACTCAATCGAGGTGCGTGTGGCGATTTGCGCCTTTCTTTGTTCTGCCATGCAGAAGCCAATACACACGTCCCGTGATAATCTGCAGAGCGCACATACACCCTGCACTGCTCTAGCTCTGATTCTGCCACAGGGTGAGGATGTGGGCGTGAAGAAGCCGCCCGCTTATCACTATGTTCTTCTAGGAGATGCGCAATCCAGCATGGAAGAGGTTAAAGCAAGCAAAACGGTCAATTTCCCAAAAATTGTTCCCATTCCTGATTCTAAATCTATATTGTGCCATTGTGCCCGTGCATGCATAGTTAAGACGAAGTCTCCATGGAGCTTCAGTAAATAACATTTATCAATAACTTTCTAATCCCTCCACGAACACACCAGAGAAACGTCTGCAGTATTATTTCGAGGTAGCCGCCTGTGCTGCACAATTTCAGAATTCTTCCTTCAAGGCTTCATAATTTACACAATGTTTAATTTGATTGCGTTTTGAACAGCTTTTGACATTGGGTTTTCTGATAATTGGCGGCTTCAGTGTTCCCAATTTCTGGCATGCACCTGGGTTTCATTAGGAATTGGTGCACTGAAAAAAAAGTTTGAAAATCAACTTGGCCACCACGCCATGTTTCACATATTAACAATTTAAAATGACGCTACATGAGCAATAACAGTAACACTTATTTATTTAAAATAAAGTGACAATGTACGCCAACTATACAAACCACAGGCATACACACCCTAACTGCGTACACACTACAAGAACAACATACCCCATATACCAAACTGCACCAAACCATACGCACACACCACAACTGCACACACAGTACAACACACAGGAAAGCAAGACAATGCAGACAACACAAACAGCACAGGCACACACTACACATTAAACATACATTACACGCCACATATCAAACGCCTACGACACATGCCCTTCAGACACGGCTATCTACGACATGAGCACCTATGACACGCACACCTGCGACATGTGAACCTACGACACGTGTACCTACAAAACACAGTCCTACAAGACAGAGTCTTATGACACACTCTACTATGATTCGCTGCCTTACAACACTCGCTCCTACAACACGCACACATTTGACACACTCTTACAGCATAAACTGTTACAACACACCCTCCTAAAACACATGCTCCTATATTGCAACTCCTGAAAACTCACATCAAAGCCAGGGCTCACTTTGATGTCAGTTTCCATGTAGCCTATGTGTATTACCCATGCTCAGAATAAATGTATACAATATGTACACAGACATGTAGTGTTTATATATTACACAACACATAAAAAAGAATATCGTTTTTTAAAGTTTTTTTTTATTGTGAATTGTTTTGCAAAAAACCTTACACAATTAAGAAATCATACATACAAACATAGAATGCATACATTTGAAAACAAATTATACATTTAAAAAAACATTAAGAAAAGTCTTTTTTTTCTAAAATTGACTCAATTTCATAGAAAAAACGAACTAAAGCAATAGTCAAAGACAATTTGTCTCCCCACATAAATCTTGCCCACAACAATTCCTTTGAATGGTCACATGAAAAGCAGTCCAGGGGCCAGATTACAGAAACTTTGCGCAAAGGCAAGGGCAAAGTTGCATGGTATCAGCACTAGGGCAAAGTTTGCCCTATTTTTAAAAACAGTGGCACACACTAGAAAACTACTACACCATGACAAGAGCAGTTTGGCATATTAAAAGCACCAAGGCAAAAATTGCCCTGGTACAAAAAAAAGATGCATTTCTACTGCATTTTTGCACCAGGGCAAAGTTTCTGTAATCTGGCCCCAACAAAAGAGGTCGATCTTATCAGATTCAGAAATTGGCAGTGCGGGATCCAGTGTTTAAGCCTTTCAGCTCCCTTTGGCGATGTTCAACGACGGGACACTGCATCCTTAGACTGAGGAGAGGACCCGTTTTTCTGTCTCTCTTGTGTGTGGAGTTGATGCAGTTTCAATCTCATGTACATTTTCCGACTCTTTGGACAAGGGAAACATTTTAGGTTTGTTGACCTGTGATCTCTCCCGTGGGGAACCCTAGCATATTCGCAATGTGCAGCTTCTTTACAAAATCTACAATGATCTGTAGAGTATGTACATTATGCAAACTCACAATGAATGTACACACTCTGTGCAAAATGTACACAGATCTGTAGAGTATGTACATTACGCAAACTCACAATGAATGTACACCTGTGCAAAATGTACACAGATCTGTAGAGTATGTACATTACACAAACTCACAATGAATGTACACCTTCTGTGCAAAATGTACACAGATCTGTAGAGTATGTACATTACGCAAACTCACAATGAATGTACACCTTCTGTGCAAAATGTACACAGATCTGTAGAGTATGTACATTACGCAAACTCACAATGAATGTACACTTTCTGTGCAAAATGTACACAGATCTGTAGAGTATGTACATTACGCAAACTCACAATGAATGTACCTTCTGTGCAAAATGTACACAGATCTGTAGAGTATGTACATTACGCAAACTCACAATGAATGTACCTTCTGTGCAAAATGTACACAGATCTGTAGAGTATGTACATTGCGCAAACTCATAATGAATGTACACTTTCTGTAAAAAATGTACACAGATATGTAAAGTATGTACATTGCACAAGCTCAGAATGTATGCACAGATTCTGTACAAAGTGTGCACGAACATGTTCACTGTGTACATTACACAACTATAAATATAAACGCTCACTCCATACTACTACAAAACAAAAACAATCTCATAAACTGAAATCAAGTTTATGTTGTTACCTTAACATTAATATTTCTGATGTCTGTAGACTTTAAGTTTCTGATGGTTTAACCTTAACTCTTTTGTAAAACAAGTTTTCAGTATGTGGGTGTATATAAATACAATTCTCTAAGGATCTCTGTGCATAAGAAAGGACATCTTTTTCCTGAAACCCCATCTTCTCCCCTCAGCCTTGCCCTCCTAAAATCCGGACTTGAACCCAAATGGAGTGGCAGATGTCACAACCATTTTACCCTCACATTCATATACTGGGCCTGTCTGAATCAATATGTATGGTTCATGTTTACATGCATTTGACTGTTAGGGTAAGTGTTAAAAATGAAATAAGCACCAAGCCCAGTGTGCATCATGTGGTCAGTGGCTCAAGCATACAACCCTTTTAACATAGACATATTTGTCAAACACAAATATATGGGGTCTTTCTAATGTTCTGAAATGCTCTTTTAGTTTATGCAAAGCAGCCAGGAACCCTCACTGGTTCTATTTGTGGTATTCCCCTTTCTCAAAGTGTATTTTCAAAGAATACAAAAAGGAGAGCAGCAGACTGAGCATAGAACCCTTTGGGTAATCGGCATGCAATGGATGGGGATGCAGAATAACTCCAAAGCCAAATAATCAAACCAACTCTAGAAAATGGCAAGGTTTGCTGTTTTATTACCAATTGTCTAAAACAGAGAGTTACAACAGATATCAACAGGCGTAAATTTCACATCAAAACACTTTTATATACTAAAAGCCTGTCATTGGTGACGTCACACTATGTGGCAAATGAGAAAAAGCAAGAAAGGGTTCTGATTGGCTCAAGGGGAACGTCTATATAAGTGGTGGGATTGTGATTGGATGTCTACTATCAGGTGGACAACTCATTCCTACCTCTAAACATGTCATCTTCCACACTATTAAGTACACAGTATATCATTGGCTGTCAAGCTATAAGGGCCTTCGTCATATGGCCCTCCATGATTGGTTGGCACGCTCGTGCCATGTCTGGAACATTCGGTCCATTTAGCAGCACGTAAGCTCAGACCCAGGTGCCAGGAGGTGGACATGACTTTACCTCCCCGCTCAATTAGCCCAACGTCCCTCATCACCCATGCCTTCTGCCATGCAGATTGTCTTTGAACTTGTCCTTGCAAAGTATTCTTGTCTCTGGGAATATATGGGAGTGTGAGCACTCACTATCGCTGTTCTAGAACTCCACACTCAACTCTATTTCCATCCTTGGCTCACGTGACAAGCGACCACGATTTGGTCAATTTTTCTGCATTTAAATGCCTGAAGTGAATAAAACCTGGCACTATTGCTGTTCTTTCTTTGCACATTAAGAAGGGATGGTTCAGCTTCTCACATTTGCGCCTTTGAGAATAGATAACCGGCCTTGGCTGCTTTGACTTTGACACCAGGCCAAACAGCCTCGCCATTCGTCTGCAAGATCTCAGCTAATTCTTGCTGCGACACAGTTCTCGGCCTCTCTCTCTACGGGTTCTAGCATACTAAATTCAGGACGCCCGATGTCCAGCTCCTATACAATGCAGTCTACTCACTACATATAGCCAGCTTCCATGATCACTTAGTTTACTTGTGTTTCTGCATCTGTACATTTATTGAACAGTTGCCTTTCTGTAGCACTTCGCACATGTGCAATCTTCTGTTCTGCATATGTAAGTTTACTCGGTTCTTACTTCGTCATCCGTTTCTATAAGGTCCCATGCATTCTCTTCAGACGTTCGTCTCTTGTGACGCCACCAGCTCCTCATTTAGTCCTTCTCATATTCCTTCAGGGAGTTGCTCCCCTCAGGTTGTCGTCTCTTTGGGAATACATTTGATAGGGTTTTCTCAGTGGGTATCTTCTTTCGACTATTCTCCATGGTGTGGTCACAAGTGCTGGTGGCAAGCATGGCACAATCCCAGGCCTCCAACATACAGGAGGTAGGGGGGTGTAACTGCTCCTCTACAGGACTGTCAGTCTTGGAATGCTAACCTTTGGAAGAGGATGAACTAGAGAGATAGACACACAGAGGGAGAGAACAAGTGATGGGGAGAGAGAGAAAGAGACACAGAGAAATGAAGGCAGGCAGAGAGAAAGACAGGAGGGGGCGAAGGAGTGAGAGGTGCTAATGCATTTTTGTCACTGACACCTGGAGGTGGGCTTACTCACCTGAAGGTCAGGGGGCACCAGACTGCATTTTGAAATGTGCCCCACGCATAGTCAACTGGCCGTGGGTGGTGCCAATTGGGCTGGGTGGGGGGACAGCCGGTCTGTGGTGCACAGGCTGTCCCTCACTAGTACCCAGACTGTAATTCTACCCATGAGAGTGAGAAGAGACCAGGATAAAAGGTGTGACAGGAAGAGGATGAGTGGTCCGGAGAGTAGACACCTGCTGAAGCCCCCTGGAGAGGCATGTCTCTGGGGCCAATCCCTGAACCCCGCGCCCCCTTCACGGCAGCGCTCCAGTGTTCATAGGTTTGGACGTTCGCCACATGGACCCATGATGCTAGTACAGGAGCAGGCTCTCCGTGCATTGTCAATATTAGTAGAAGAGCACACCCTGCCTCAGGGCTGTGCTGGGCCTTATGGTAACACAGCGCCTGTTTATCCGCTAGTCTGTGTCTCCATCCCTTTCTTCCTTCCTCCACACAAGCAGCAGAGTGACCCCCGGCCCCCCATGGACGGGTGACAAATTATGCCATGCAGCTGGGGCAGCACTTTCCAAGTGATTTGGTTTTATTTCATAAACACGTGCATTCTGGGAGTTGTAGTCTACAGCACCTATGTACCTCTTAGCCTAGCCCAGTTTTTAATTGTTGGAAATGTGGTCACCCATCCCCTTCCTTTCCAATAGTCAGTCAGACTCTCTGGCCCATACCCCACGCTCCAAACCCAGAGAGGCTTTTTGGGCAGCTATACAGCCCAGCTCACCCGCCCCTTCCCCGGCATGCTAGAACACCTTCTATTATCATATATTGTTATAGCGCGAGCCCAGCTGCACAGGCCACGCAGCAAGACATTGGCAGCGAGCATTTTACAAGTCATCCAGTAAAGATTCCTGATGTATTATGGTCACAGTAAACATGCGGACGAGGTGTGCACAAGATGGCGGAACCCAGGTGACACTAAGCTCTGGTTGCAGGAGCCAGGTCTTCGGTGCTTTCCTTGATGGAATGAAACCTAGAGCGAATGGGGTGGCCACCAGGATGGAGTGCCCAGCTTCCTCCTGGCGATGGACTCACTGCCAGGTGCCCATGTGCCTTTCAATGGTTTCGTTTGGCCGCCAGTTTGGCCGGTGCACCAGCCCTGCTTGCCTGGTAGGTAGGCCTGCCCTGTGGTTTCAAACCAGATCCCAGCCAGGGTGGGAAGTCAGTGTAATTCACGCAAGGTGGGGGTAGTGTGGTCACATTGCCTAGAGCCGGTGAGGAGGCGAGCCACGGCGTGGTGGGCTGCTTTGGTAGAACCGATGATGAGGCGAGCCACGATGTGAGGGGCTGCTTTGGTAGAGCTGGTGATGAGGCGAGCCACGGTGTGGGGGGCTGCTTTGGTAGAGCCGGTGATGAGGCGAGCCACGGGTGTGGGGGGCTGCTTTGGTAGAGCTGGTAATGAGGAGAGCCACAGCGTGGTGGGCTGCTTTGATAGAGCCAGTGATGAGGCGAGCCACGGCGTGTTGGGCTGCTTTGATAGAGCCAGTGATGAGGCGAGCCACGGGGTGGTGGGCTGCTTTTAGGGTGGGTCAGGTGAGCGGCCCAGAGAGGTGCGAGCGAGGAGGGTATTACCCTCTCGATGGTGGGATCACGAGAGAGCTCTGATAAGAAGCCACTTGGGCATTCTTCGTGATGTGGTGTTGGAAGGATAGATCGCGATCCACAATGAAGCCGAGGGAATTTGCTGAGTGGGTGAGGTTCATGGGGAGCCTGCCCACGCGCAGTCCATCCAGCCACCTGTGAGCGGGCTCGGTCATGCTTTGGGTTAAGCCTTAAGTAGGCACTTGCCACCCACCTACTTGGTGAATGGGTGCTGAGGGGTGCCCCGTGAGGCTCTCGCACTTACACAGAGGAAAAGATACGGGAAAGGAGAGGGAGGTCGCGCGAGAGCCACGGAGTATACGTCGAGTAGCGCCCTGAAACGGCCCTCAGGTATATATTCCCTTCTCCTTCGGACACCTTAGAATTTACCTTCCTAATTTTGCCAATCCTGATCTAAGATCGCCTTCGACTGGTTGGAAAGTCACTGAAGCGATCACAAACAGAACCCTCTTCGTTGACCCCGGCTCCCTTCTGTTTGAGCCCCTGCTTGTTTTATATTCCGTTTCTTTCCAGCACCCCGCACCACTTTCCTTTTCCTTCCCTCTCCAGACTAGGCACCCCGAGGTGGGGCCTCTATGCACTATGCTTGGAGGCCACTACAGAGGCGATTTGGCATAGTATATCAGATTGCTAACAGAACACAAGAGACACGTGGGGTAACCTGTTTTGGGGATGAAATAAGAACATTGTACAAAGTTGTTGCAGTTCTGCAATCTTCAACTGATGTTCAACTTACTTCAGTGATGTTTCAATAAAAAAAATATAGGTATTGTTATTTATTTGAAGAACAGGGATGTCAACTTCAATCAGAAATGCCACTAGCACATTTACAGATGTCGGACGCATTTCCACAGAGGGTGTCTGCACAATAGCACAAAGATGAGAACAAGAGGGGAGCCAGTGTATGAGGGTGTGGACCAGGTGGGGCACACTAATAATATAACTAGAGGGGGGAGGGGCGGGGGCAAGGGCTACAAACTAAAGAGGAGTACTGCACACAGATACAGAATTACAATGATCACGCAGCACTGGAGGGAGAGGAGGGGGCAGGTGGGAGGGTGGGGGATGGAGGAAGGGAGCTCACTTTTTGGCCAGTAGGTGAGGTGTCATCTGAGCCTGAAAGAGATCACAGTCCGGCTGGCTTTGATTGTGATGGGCAGCGGGTTCCAAAGGAGCGGGGCAGGTAAGGAGAAGGCGTGGAAGCGAGAGGATGCCAGGGCCGGCGCGGGACAGTGAGGCTGAGTGGCAGAGGCGGGGCAGGTTAAGGAGGAGGCGTGGAAGCGAGAGGATGCCAGGGGCGGCACGGGACAGTGAGGCTGAGTGCAGAGGCGGGGCAGGTAAGGAGAATGCGTGGAAGCGAGAGGATGCCAGGGGCGGCACGGGACAGTGAGGCTGAGTGCAGAGGCGGGGCAGGTAAGGAGAAGGCGTGGAAGCGAGAGGATGCCAGGGGCGGCACGGGACAGTGAGGCTGAGTGCAGAGGCGGGGCGGGTAAGGAGAAGGCGTGGAAGCGAGAGGATGCCAGGGACGGCACAGGACAGTGAGGCTGAGTGCAGAGGCGGGGCGGGTAAGGAGGAGGCGTGGAAGCGAGAGGATGCCAGGGGCGGCAAGGGACAGTGAGGCTGAGTGCAGAGGCGGGGCAGGTAAGGAGGAGGCGTGGAAGCGAGAGGATGCCAGGAACGGCACGGGACAGTGAGGCTGAGTGCAGAGGCGGGGCGGGTAAGGAGGAGGCGTGGAAGCGAGAGGATGCCAGGGCGGCACGGGACAGTGAGGCTGAGTGCAGAGGCGGGGCGGTAAGGAGAATGCGTGGAAGCGAGAGGATCCAGGGCGGCACGGGACAGTGAGGCTGAGTGCAGAGGCGGGGCAGGTAAGGAGAAGGCGTGGAAGCGAGAGGATGCCAGGGACGGCACGGGACAGTGAGGCTGAGTGCAGAGGCGGGGCAGGTAAGGAGAAGGCGTGGAAGCGAGAGGATGCCAGGGACGGCACGGGACAGTGAGGCTGAGTGCAGAGGCGGGGCAGGTAAGGAGAACGCGTGGAAGCGAGAGGATGCCAGGGGCGGCACGGGACAGTGAGGCTGAGTGCAGAGGCGGGGCAGGTAAGGAGGAGGCGTGGAAGCGAGAGGATGCCAGGGACGGCACGGGACAGTGAGGCTGAGTGCAGAGGCGGGGCAGGTAAGGAGAACGCGTGGAAGCGAGAGGATGCCAGGACGGCACGGGACAGTGAGGCTGAGTGCAGAGGCGGGGCGGGTAAGGAGAAGGCGTGGAAGCGAGAGGATGCCAGGACGGCACGGGACAGTGAGGCTGAGTGCAGAGGCGGGGCGGGTAAGGAGTAGGCGTGGAAGCGAGAGGATGCCAGGAGACGGCACGGGACAGTGAGGCTGAGTGCAGAGGCGGGGCGGTAAGGAGAACGCGTGGAAGCAAGAGGATGCCAGGAACGGCACGGGACAGTGAGGCTGAGTGCAGAGGCGGGGCGGGTAAGGAGAAGGCGTGGAAAGCGAGAGGATGCCAGGACGGCACGGGACAGTGAGGCTGAGTGCAGAGGCGGGGCGGGTAAGGAGGAGGCGTGGAAGCGAGAGGATGCCAGGAACGGCACGGGACAGTGAGGCTGAGTGCAGAGGCGGGGCAGGTAAGGAGAAGGCGTGGAAGCGAGAGGATGCCAGGGACGGCACGGGACAGTGAGGCTGAGTGCAGAGGCGGGGCAGGTAAGGAGAACGCGTGGAAGCGAGAGGATGCCAGGACGGCACGGGACAGTGAGGCTGAGTGCAGAGGCGGGGCAGGTAAGGAGAACGCGTGGAAGCGAGAGGATGCCAGGGACGGCACGGGACAGTGAGGCTGAGTGCAGAGGCGGGGCGGGTAAGGAGAAGGCGTGGAAGCGAGAGGATGCCAGGGACGGCACGGGACAGTGAGGCTGAGTGCAGAGGCGGGGCAGGTAAGGAGAACGCGTGGAAGCGAGAGGATGCCAGGACGGCACGGGACAGTGAGGCTGAGTGCAGAGGCGGGGCGGGTAAGGAGAAGGCGTGGAAGCGAGAGGATGCCAGGACGGCACGGGACAGTGAGGCTGAGTGCAGAGGCGGGGCGGGTAAGGAGGAGGCGTGGAAGCGAGAGGATGCCAGGAACGGCACGGGACAGTGAGGCTGAGTGCAGAGGCGGGGCAGGTAAGGAGAAGGCGTGGAAGCGAGAGGATGCCAGGAACGGCACGGGACAGTGAGGCTGAGTGCAGAGGCGGGGCAGGTAAGGAGAACGCGTGGAAGCGAGAGGATGCCAGGACGGCACGGGACAGTGAGGCTGAGTGCAGAGGCGGGGCGGGTAAGGAGAAGGCGTGGAAGCGAGAGGATGCCAGGAACGGCACGGGACAGTGAGGCTGAGTGCAGAGGCGGGGCGGGTAAGGAGAAGGCGTGGAAGCGAGAGGATGCCAGGAACGGCACGGGACAGTGAGGCTGAGTGCAGAGGCGGGGCGGGTAAGGAGGAGGCGTGGAAGCGAGAGGATGCCAGGACGGCACGGGACAGTGAGGCTGAGTGCAGAGGCGGGCAGGTAAGGAGGAGGCGTGGAAGCGAGAGGATGCCAGGAACGGCACGGACAGTGAGGCTGAGTGCAGAGGCGGGGCAGGTAAGGAGAACGCGTGGAAGCGAGAGGATGCCAGGAACGGCACGGGACAGTGAGGCTGAGTGCAGAGGCGGGGCAGGTAAGGAGAAGGCGTGGAAGCGAGAGGATGCCAGGGACGGCACGGGACAGTGAGGCTGAGTGCAGAGGCGGGGCAGGTAAGGAGAAGCGTGGAAGCGAGAAGATGCCAGGGACGGCACGGGACAGTGAGGCTGAGTGCAGAGGCGGGGCAGGTAAGGAGAAAGCGTGGAAGCGAGAGGATGCCAGGGCGGCACGGGACAGTGAGGCTGAGTGCAGAGGCGGGGCAGGTAAGGAGAACGCGTGGAAGCGAGAGGATGCCAGGGGCGGCAGGGACAGTGAGGCTGAGTGCAGAGGCGGGGCAGGTAAGGAGAAGGCGTGGAAGCGAGAGGATGCCAGGGCGGCACGGGACAGTGAGGCTGAGTGCAGAGGCGGGGCAGGTAAGGAGAAGGCGTGGAAGCAGAGAGGATGCCAGGGACGGCACGGGACAGTGAGGCTGAGTGCAGAGGCGGGGCAGGTAAGGAGAACGCGTGGAAGCGAGAGGATGCCAGGGACGGCACGGGACAGTGAGGCTGAGTGCAGAGGCGGGGCAGGTAAGGAGAAGCGTGGAAGCGAGAGGATGCCAGGGACGGCACGGGACAGTGAGGCTGAGTGCAGAGGCGGGGCAGGTAAGGAGAACGCGTGGAAGCGAGAGGATGCCAGGGACGGCACGGGACAGTGAGGCTGAGTGCAGAGGCAGGGCAGGTAAGGAGAAGGCGTGGAAGCGAGAGGATGCAAGGGACGTCTCTGGACAGTGAGGCTGAGTGCAGAGGCAGGGCAGGTAAGGAGAAGGCGTGGAAGCGAGAGGATGCCAGGGACGGCACGGGACAGTGAGGCTGAGTGCAGAGGCGGGGCAGGTAAGGAGAAGGCGTGGAAGCGAGAGGATGCCAGGGGCGGCACGGGACAGTGAGGCTGAGTGCAGAGGCGGGGCAGGTAAGGAGAACGCGTGGAAGCGAGAGGATGCCAGGGACGGCACGGGACAGTGAGGCTGAGTGCAGAGGCGGGGCAGGTAAGGAGAAGGCGTGGAAGCGAGAGGATGCCAGGGGCGGCACGGGACAGTGAGGCTGAGTGCAGAGGCGGGGCAGGTAAGGAGAAGGCGTGGAAGCGAGAGGATGCCAGGGCGGCACGGGACAGTGAGGCTGAGTGCAGAGGCGGGGCAGGTAAGGAGAAGGCGTGGAAGCAAGAGGATGCCAGGGGCGGCACGGGACAGTGAGGCTGAGTGCAGAGGCGGGGCAGGTAAGGAGAAGGCGTGGAAGCGAGAGGATGCCAGGGACGGCACGGGACAGTGAGGCTGAGTGCAGAGGCGGGGCAGGTAAGGAGAAGGCGTGGAAGCGAGAGGATGCCAGGGACGGCACGGGACAGTGAGGCTGAGTGCAGAGGCGGGGCAGGTAAGGAGAAGGCGTGGAAGCGAGAGGATGCAAGGGGCAGCACGGGACAGTGAGGCTGAGTGCAGAGGCGGGGCAGGTAAGGAGAAGGCGTGGAAGCGAGAGGATGCCAGGGACGGCACGGGACAGTGAGGCTGAGTGCAGAGGCCGGGCAGGTAAGGAGAAGGCGTGGAAGCGAGAGGATGCCAGGGACGGCACGGACAGTGAGGCTGAGTGCAGAGGCAGGGCAGGTAAGGAGAAGCGCGGAAGCAAGAGGATGCCAGGGACGGCACGGGACAGTGAGGCTGAGTGCAGAGGCGGGGCAGGTAAGGAGAACGCGTGGAAGCGAGAGGATGCCAGGGACGGCACGGACAGTGAGGCTGAGTGCAGAGGCGGGCAGGTAAGGAGAAGGCGTGGAAGCGAGAGGATGCCAGGGGACGGCACGGGACAGTGAGGCTGAGTGCAGAGGCGGGGCAGGTAAGGAGAACGCGTGGAAGCGAGAGGATGCCAGGGGCGGCACGGGACAGTGAGGCTGAGTGCAGAGGCGGGGCAGGTAAGGAGAAGACGTGGAAGCGAGAGGATGCCAGGGGCGGCACGGGACAGTGAGGCTGAGTGCAGAGGCGGGGCAGGTAAGGAGAAGGCGTGGAAGCGAGAGGATGCCAGGGACGGCACGGGACAGTGAGGCTGAGTGCAGAGGCGGGGCAGGTAAGGAGAATGCGTGGAAGCGAGAGGATGCCAGGGACGGCACGGGACAGTGAGGCTGAGTGCAGAGGCGGGGCAGGTAAGGAGAAGGCGTGGAAGCGAGAGGATGCCAGGGACGGCACGGGACAGTGAGGCTGAGTGCAGAGGCGGGGCAGGTAAGGAGAAGGCGTGGAAGCGAGAGGATGCCAGGGACGGCACGGGACAGTGAGGCTGAGTGCAGAGGCGGGGCAGGTAAGGAGAACGCGTGGAAGCGAGAGGATGCCAGGGACGGCACGGGACAGTGAGGCTGAGTGCAGAGGCGGGCAGGTAAGGAGAAGGCGTGGAAGCGAGAGGATGCCAGGGACGGCACGGGACAGTGAGGCTGAGTGCAGAGGCGGGGCAGGTAAGGAGAAGGCGTGGAAGCGAGAGGATGCCAGGGACGGCACGGGACAGTGAGGCTGACTGCAGAGGCGGGGCAGGTAAGGAGAACGTGAGGCTGAGTGCAGAGGCAGGGCAGGTAAGGAGAACTCGTGGAAGCGAGAGGATGCCAGGGACGGCTCTGGACAGTGAGGATGAGTGCAGAGGCGGGGCAGGTAAGGAGAACGCGTGGAAGAGAGAGGATGCCAGGGGCGGCACGGGACAGTGAGGCTGAGTGCAGAGGCGGGGCAGGTAAGGAGAAGGCGTGGAAGCGAGAGGATGCCAGGGACGGCACGGACAGTGAGGCTGAGTGCAGAGGCGGGGCAGGTAAGGAGAAGGCGTGGAAGCGAGAGGATGCCAGGGACGGCACGGGACAGTGAGGCTGAGTGCAGAGGCGGGGCAGGTAAGGAGAAGGCGTGGAAGCGAGAGGATGCCAGGGACGGCACGGGACAGTGAGGCTGAGTGCAGAGGCGGGGCAGGTAAGGAGAAGGCGTGGAAGCGAGAGGATGCCAGGGACGGCACGGGACAGTGAGGCTGAGTGCAGAGGCGGGGCAGGTAAAGAAGGAGGCTGAGGGAAGCAGGGCATGCAAGGGAGCGGGAAGCGAGAGGATGCCAGGGACGGCACGGGACAGTGAGGCTGAGTGCAGAGGCGGGCAGGTAAGGAGAAGCGTGGAAGCGAGAGGATGCCAGGGACGGCACGGGACAGTGAGGCTGAGTGCAGAGGCGGGGCAGGTAAGGAGAAGGCGTGGAAGCGAGAGGATGCCAGGGACGGCCACGGACAGTGAGGCTGAGTGCAGAGCGGGCAGGTAAGGAGAAGGCGTGGAAGCGAGAGGATGCCAGGGCGGCACGGGACAGTGAGGCTGAGTGCAGAGGCGGGGCAGGTAAGGAGAAGGCGTGGAAGCGAGAGGATGCCAGGGGCGGCACGGGACAGTGAGGCTGAGTGCAGAGGCGGGGCAGGTAAGGAGAAGGCGTGGAACGAAAGGATGCCAGGGACGGCACGGGACAGTGAGGCTGAGTGCAGAGGCGGGGCAGGTAAGGAGAACGCGTGGAAGCGAGAGGATGCCAGGGACGGCACGGGACAGTGAGGCTGAGTGCAGAGGCGGGGCAGGTAAGGAGAAGGCGTGGAAGCGAGAGGATGCCAGGGGCGGCACGGGACAGTGAGGCTGAGTGCAGAGGCGGGGCAGGTAAGGAGAACGCGTGGAAGCGAGAGGATGCCAGGGACGGCACGGGACAGTGAGGCTGAGTGCAGAGGCGGGGCAGGTAAGGAGAAGGCGTGGAAGCGAGAGGATGCCAGGGACGGCACGGGACAGTGAGGCTGAGTGCAGAGGCGGGGCAGGTAAGGAGAAGGCGTGGAAGCGAGAGGATGCCAGGGACGGCACGGGACAGTGAGGCTGAGTGCAGAGGCGGGGCAGGTAAGGAGAAGGCGTGGAAGCGAGAGGATGCCAGGGACGGCACGGGACAGTGAGGCTGAGTGCAGAGGCGGGGCAGGTAAGGAGAAGGCGTGGAAGCGAGAGGATGCCAGGGGCGGCACGGGACAGTGAGGCTGAGTGCAGAGGCGGGGCAGGTAAGGAGAATGCGTGGAAGCGAGAGGATGCCAGGGACGGCACGGGACAGTGAGGCTGAGTGCAGAGGCGGGCAGGTGAGGAGAAGACGTGGAAGCGAGAGGATGCCAGGGACGGCACGGGACAGTGAGGCTGAGTGCAGAGGCGGGCAGGTAAGGAGAACGCGTGGAAGCGAAAGGATGCCAGGGACGCCACGGGACAGTGAGGCTGAGTGCAGAGGCGGGGCAGGTAAGGAGAACGCGTGGAAGCGAGAGGATGCCAGGGGCGGCACGGGACAGTGAGGCTGAGTGCAGAGGCGGGGCAGGTAAGGAGAAGGCATGGAAGCGAGAGGATGCCAGGGGCGGCACGGGACAGTGAGGCTGAGTGCAGAGGCGGGGCAGGTAAGGAGAACGCGTGGAAGCGAGAGGATGCCAGGGACGGCACGGGACAGTGAGGCTGAGTGCAGAGGCGGGCAGGTAAGGAGAAGGCGTGGAAGCGAGAGGATGCAAGGACGGCACGGGACAGTGAGGCTGAGTGCAGAGGCAGGCAGGTAAGGAGAACGCGTGGAAGCGAGAGGATGCCAGGGGCGGCACGGGACAGTGAGGCTGAGTGCAGAGGCGGGGCAGGTAAGGAGAACGCGTGGAAGCGAGAGGATGCCAGGGGCGGCACGGGACAGTGAGGCTGAGTGCAGAGGCGGGGCAGGTAAGGAGAAGGCGTGGAAGCGAGAGGATGCCAGGACGGCACGGGACAGTGAGGCTGAGTGCAGAGGCGGGGCAGGTAAGGAGAAGGCGTGGAAGCGAGAGGATGCCAGGGACGGCACGGGACAGTGAGGCTGAGTGCAGAGGCGGGGCAGGTAAGGAGAAGGCGTGGAAGCGAGAGGATGCCAGGGACGGCACGGGACAGTGAGGCTGAGTGCAGAGGCGGGGCAGGTAAGGAGAAGCGTGGAAGCGAGAGGATGCCAGGGACGGCACGGGACAGTGAGGCTGAGTGCAGAGGCGGGGCAGGTAAGGAGAACGCGTGGAAGCGAGAGGATGCCAGGGGCGGCACGGGACAGTGAGGCTGAGTGCAGAGGCGGGGCAGGTAAGGAGAACGCGTGGAAGCGAGAGGATGCCAGGGGCGGCACGGGACAGTGAGGCTGAGTGCAGAGGCGGGGCAGGTAAGGAGAACGCGTGGAAGCGAGAGGATGCCAGGGACGGCACGGGACAGTGAGGCTGAGTGCAGAGGCGGGGCAGGTAAGGAGAAGGCGTGGAAGCGAGAGGATGCCAGGGGCGGCACGGGACAGTGAGGCTGAGTGCAGAGGCGGGGCAGGTAAGGAGAAGGCGTGGAAGCGAGAGGATGCCAGGGATGAAGCGAGAGGATGCCAGGAGTGGCACGGGTCAGTGAGGCTGAGTGCAAAGGCAGGGCAGGTAAGGATAAGGCGTGGAAGCGAGAGGATGCCAGGCACGGCACGGGTCAGTGAGGCTGAGTGCAGAGGCGGGGCAGGTAAGGAGAAGGCGTGGAAGCGAGAGGATGCCAGGGACGGCACGGGACAGTGAGGCTGAGTGCAGAGGCGGGGCAGGTAAGGAGAAGGCGTGGAAGCGAGAGGATGCCAGGGACGGCACGGGACAGTGAGGCTGAGTGCAGAGGCGGGGCAGGTAAGGAGAAGCGTGGAAGCGAGAGGATGCCCAGGGACGGCACGGGACAGTGAGGCTGAGTGCAGAGGCGGGGCAGGTAAGGAGAAGGCGTGGAAGCGAGAGGATGCCAGGAGGCACGGGACAGTGAGGCTGAGTGCAGAGGCGGGCAGGTAAGGAGAAGCGTGGAAGCGAGAGATGCCAGGGACGGCACGGACAGTGAGGCTGAGTGCAGAGGCGGGGCAGGTAAGGAGAAGGCGTGGAAGCGAGAGGATGCCAGGGCGGCACGGGACAGTGAGGCTGAGTGCAGAGGCGGGGCAGGTAAGGAGAAGGCGTGGAAGCGAAGAGATGCCAGGGACGGCACGGGACAGTGAGGCTGAGTGCAGAGGCGGGGCAGGTAAGGAGAAGCGTGGAAGCGAAGAGGATGCCAGGGACGGCACGGGACAGTGAGGCTGAGTGCAGAGGCGGGCAGGTAAGGAGGAAGCGTGGAAGCGAGAGGATGCCAGGGACGGCACGGGACAGTGAGGCTGAGTGCAGAGGCGGGGCAGGTAAGGAGAACGCGTGGAAGCGAGAGGATGCCAGGGGCGGCACGGGACAGTGAGGCTGAGTGCAGAGGCGGGGCAGGTAAGGAGAAGCTGGAAGCGAGAGGATGCCAGGGCGGCA
>PGSH02011974.1:0-20509 GCA_002915635.3 Ambystoma mexicanum | reverse complement strand
ATTAGTTAAAGGAGGTAAGGGAGGATAAAGGTAGATTGAGAAAGAGGATGTTGCAGTAGTCCAGTTTAGAGAGGACCAGAGCTCTGGAGACATTGAGTTTCTGTGAAAAGGTGAGGAAAGGGAGAATGCCTCTGAGGAGGTGCTGTTGAAAGTGGGCCTGCTTGTCAGGGCCCGCAATGTGATGAGACAAAGCGAGAGAGGAGTTGAAGATGACGCAAAGGTTTTTAGCCTCACAGGAGGGTTAGGGGAGGGGACCCATGCATGGCAGCCAGAGAGTAGGAGGGAAGGTGGGAGCAGGGGTTACAATGTGACGGATCTCTGTCTTACTGGCATTAAGGCAGAGATCCTTAGCAGCGCACCATACCTGAATAGCAATCAGACTGTCAGGAATGAGAGAAAGAAGAGGAGAAAGGGGGGGAGCTTGAAAGAGAGATGCATGTCATCCACATAACACTGGAAGTGAGGAGAGAAGGTGGAGATCAGGTGGGCCAGAGGAGCAAGGTAGATATTGAAGAGCCATGGCGAGAGGATAGAGCCCTAAGGGACGCCGCAGGTGGAGAATGTGGTGGAAAAGAAGAAAGCCCAGTAGAACCTGGGAAGGTCAGTCAGATAGGAAGGAGGCAACCAGTCCATTGCCAGGTCTGTGATGCCAAGGGTATCACAGAGCCGATTTATAAGGGTGGCATGATTGACCATGTCAAAGGCAGAGGAAAGATCGAGAAGGATGAGAACGGAGGGAGAGTTGAAATTGAGATTTGAGAGCAAGTCTTCATGGGTGTTCAGGAGAGCAGTTTCCATACCTCTGGGTGCTCTGAAGTCAGACTGGTCATGGAGACAACCAACAGATTCAGTGTGCTGGATCGGTTGGGAGATGACCAACTTCTCCAAGAGTTTGCCAAGAAAGGGGGTAATGGAGATAGGGCAGTAATTAGCAGGCCAGCAAGGGGTTGGCAGAGGGATTTTTAAGGAGTGGGTGCATAAGTGAGTGCTTGATGGGTAGTGGGAAGGAGCCAGCGGCAAAGGAGTGACTGCAGAAATCAGCCAAGGCTGGAGCAAGGGAGGCAATGTTATCATTGATAGTTTTGGAGGAGCAGGGAGCACCTGTTTGGAAGAGACTGTCATAGAGAGGACTTGTTTAGAGACATCATCCGGTGCTATGGGCGAGAAGGAGAAGGGTAGGCAGGAAGGGGAAAGGGGGGCCAACAGAGGCCTGAGAGTGGTTGAGTGAACAATGAGGGGAGTAGAGGAGCGTGAGCACAGGAAGTCCTGAGTTTTGGTTGTGAAGTGGGAGGCCTGTGAAGTGCAGAGGGCATGGGATGGCAGAGTAGAAGTGGAGACTGCAGTAGGATTGGTGAGTTCCTTGCAGATGGCCCCCAGAGATGCAGGCTTGGATATGGGGCCTCTTCCTTGAATGGATGGAGTCTGTATTGCCTTTGGAGCAGGTGGCAGGCCAGTCTGTCAGTGGATGTGCTTGAATCCAGCAAATCTGCACTTGCGTTTGAGAGAGGCTAGGTCAGAATCATACCAGGTGTGGATCCTCATCCTTCATTCAAGGTGTGTCTGGCTGAGTGCATCAGACCGGAGGGTAGAATGGTGAGACACAGTGGCTGCGAAAGAGTCCAGTGGCCGTATCAGGAGAGTCAAGGTGAATATTAAAGTCTTGGAGGTAGAGGCCAGAAGAGAAGAGGTGAGGTCAGACCACTCCGAAGGGAAGTGCGAGACCGGACGAGGGGTCGTGTAGATGGTAGCAAGAGTCAGTGAGAGGACAGAAGAGACACCAAGCCTACAGAGGAGGCATTTGAAGGAAGAGTAGAATGAGTGCGTATGATAGTAGCAGGGACTCATTCAGGGAAGATCAGGGCCTCACCGCCTCCCACCCGGTTAGGCCTGAGCTTAGAGAGGATCTTGTAGCCCTCAGGGAGGAGTGTGTCAAAAGCAGTGACAGAGCTGGCAGTGAACCACATCTCAGTGAGAGTGAGGACGTCAAGGTCAAAGTTTTCAAGGAGGTGACATATCAGAGGAAGGTTCAACAGCAAAGCGAGAGTTGAGGGTAGCTAAGTGAAGCTGGTTGCCACCTTTAAAGGGTCTCCCAAGGATGGGTATAGGGATGCGGTACACCCATCAGTGGTGGCAAAGGTGTCGGGGGTGGCAGAAGGAGGAGTAGCAGGAAAAAGGAGGAAGTTGATGAGAGATGAAAGACCCTATCAAGAAGGAGGAGGTTGGGCTGAGAGCCCTGGGCCATGACAGTGCCATTCTGGTAGACATTAATGATGTACCTAAAGGATGGGGAGTGTACCAAGAGTATTTCCCATCTGGATCCACCATTAATGGGTGAAGAGTCCAAATGTCTGGAGATAGAGTGACAAAGAAGATGTCAGTGACTGTCTGCCTGGAAGAAGCGCTGACACAGGCGTCAGCAATGGGCAGGCCTGTAATGGAGACCAGGAGATCTTTCTTGAACGTTTTCCTTCCAGGCTTTGGAAAAGAGGTAGGATAGTTGATAGAGCAACAGTTAGAGAACATAGGGGAGATGGAGAGCATCACAGAGGGAGAGGGCAGAGATGGAAGGCAGTAGAGAGAGACAGAGAAACTGCACAATGAACTCACCATGGCAGACTGCTTATAGCGAGCACCTCCACAATGCCCGATTCCCAAGAAAAGAAAATAACCATTAACACTATGCAGCAGACCGCTTAGAGCGAGCGCCTCCACAATGCCGGATTCCAAGAAAAGAAGAGAATCATTGCCACTATGTGGTAGACTGTTTAGAGCGAGAGTCTCTACAATTCCCAATTCCAAGGAAGGAAGAGAATCATTTACACTATTTGGAAGACCACTTAGAGCTAGCGCCTCCACAATCCTTTTCTCCAACAAAGGAAGGTAATCAATAAGTGGCAGACCACTTACAGTATGGGCCCCTACAATTCTTGATTTCAGGAATGGAAGAACAATTTGCACATGTTCGCAATGTCAGCATGGAGTGTTGACAGAAAAATACAGGGGCTCCAGGGGTGGGGTAAAAGAGCTTCACAATTGGCTATTTTATGTATTTATAAGGTGCCTATGCATCAGAAAGTGTTTCCAGGTGCCACAAGGCAAAGGAGAGGGGGGAACAGAGGAGAAGAAGCAAGAATAAACATGGTTCTACTAGGCCTTGTGAAATTCGGATCATGCAAGTGCAGCAAACAGGAAATGCAGGGGGAGATGGGTATGTGACAGTGAGGTGGATGTAGGGGGAGGGGAGGGAGGAGATGTAGGAGGGGGGCCCCAGCGACTGGGTAAGTGCTGTGGGGGCCTGGATGGCAAGTGTGCAGGGGACGGGATAAGGGTAAAGTGCGAGGAGGGGGGTTAACCAGACCCAGTATTCCATACATGGGAGGGTGCCCAAAGGCAGGTGTTGGAAGGGGATAACCGAGGCAGACTGGTCCAGGGAGGGCCTGGCCCCTGTATGAGTCAGGACCAAGCAGCCAGTCACAGCAGCAAAGGGCACATTAGCAAGGAAGGGGAAGAGAGGAGGAGAGAAGGAGGTTCTTGAGAATTTCCAGAACTTAAGGAGATCCGCTCAAGTCTAAGAGAGGCAGGGAGGCCAATCCAGAGGGAGGCTCCGGCTGAAGAAAGCGTTTTAGCCCCCGCCCCCCACTCTCTGCTTGGAGAAACGTCTGACCTGCAGAGAGTTAGAGGTAGAGGACCGAAGGACTCTAGCAGGGAGGCATTTAGAGAGAAAGAGAAAGTTGAAGGTAGCGTGGTCCCAGGCCCCAGAAAGTCTTATGGATGATGCAGTGGGTCTTAAATCTGATCCTTGCAGCCATCAGGAGCCAGTGGAGAGAATTTAGGGCTGGAAAGATGCAGTCCCTGGGCTTGAGGCCAAGAATAAGACTTGCAGTCCCAGTCTGGATTAGTTGAAGAGGGCGAAGAGAGGTAGATTGAGGAAGAGGCTGTTGTGCTCTAGAGACAGTGAGCTTCTGGGGAAAAAAGTAAGGAAAGGAAGGATACCTCGGAGGAGGTGAAGCTAGAGGTGTGCCTTCTTGGCAAGGTCAGTGATATGCGGTGAGAATGAGAGAGAGGAGTAGAAAATGACACCAATGTTTTTTGACACACAAGAGGGTGAGGGTGGGGGACCAAGGAGGGTGGCCAGACGGTGGGGAGAGTGGGGTCGGAAGGTGGGGGACTTCATTGAGAAGGATCTCAGTCTTACTAGCGTTAAGACTAAGATCATTGGCAGTGCACCATGCCTGAATAGCAGTCAGGCAATTGGGAATGAAATAGGAAGGAGAGGAGGCAGAGGAGGGAAACTTAAAGAAGAGCTGAGTGTCATCCGCATAACACTGGAAGTGAGGAGAGAAGGTGGAAATCAAATGGGCAAGGTAAATGTTGAAGAACCACGGCGAGGGGGATAGAGCCCTGATGGACGCCGCAGGTACAGAGTGAGGTAGAGGTGAGAAAAGAGCCCAATTACACATGTGAGGTCCGAATAGAAAGGAAAGAGGTTAACCAAGCCAGTGCATAGTCATTGATGCCCAGGGTATCACAGAGTCGATTTAAGGGTGTGGCATGATTGACAGTGTTGAAGGCAGAGGACAGATCAAGAAGGATGAGAACAGAAGGAGAGTTGGAGTCGAGGTTAGACAGCAGGTCATCACGGGTGTTCAGGAGAGCAGTTTCTGTGCCTCTGGCTGCTCGGTGGCCAGCCAACTGATTCAGTGTGGTGGATTAGTTGGGAAATGACCAACTTCTCCAAAGGTTTGTCCCTGAAGGGGGTAGTGGAGATGGGGCAGTAATTAGCCCTTTTGATAGGTCGATAATTAGCCATTATGATGGAGATTGTTCTTTATAAGGGGAGCTGGTGACAATTGTCAAAAACAGGGTGAGAGTGCATCACTAGTCCTGCATTTATATTCTATGTCAGGCACTGAGAAATCATGTGTAGCCATGGTCTTTTATTTCTTTAACTGTGTGCCCAAAGTCTAAGAAATGCTTCCTCTTCCCTCTCCTCACACTAATCCTTTGTCAGCACATCTCTCAAATGAAAAGCACACTTTAAAGGTCTCTTTTGTGCATTCAATCAAATGCAACTAGATGCATTGATTACAGTTAGTACCTGCTAGAACTGCAATCACATTTATTTCACCATGAACAAATCACAGAATGCAGGGCATTGTCAGGCATAATATCCCACCCATCACAGGCAAATGTCCCTAAGACGCAACTGTAGTTTTTACTCCGTTCACAGCAAACCAACCCACCCTATGTGGGAAAGAGGCACCAGTAGGTGGCATGTTCCATCTCTCTTTTCATTCCTGTCTAACCCTTTAGTTAGCAATGGTAAAATTACTTTACCTTTGCCTTTGTATGGTCTGCAAAACTCTCCAATGTAGATATACCATAGGGTGCTGTTGAAGGCCTGGTTTGGCTTGTAATAAAGTCCTCTATCTACTTCCTCATGCAATTGCTGGGGTTATCGCTGTAAGTGGTACCACATTCAATCTCAGGAGCACAAGAGTATAACGGTTTAAATGAAAATGGTTGACTACGTGTCACACGTTTATTGCTTCGATTTTTTGATGCCCCAAAGCATTGCACCTACCAGATGTTCATAATTCCCACGCAATTAAAGTGCATTCTCCATTGCACAAATGCCCCCATACTCCTGGCACTGGTTGTTCAAGCAAATAAAGAACAATAGAACCTGGTGCATTTACAAATCCATCAGAGCTGGCAAACATAAAAGGAGTTAAGGAGTGGGACTGCAAACGTAAAGCTGCCTGACCGTGCAGTTCATAGATATGGAGATGCACCCACACAATCACTGTTCACATACAGACACTGAATTGCATGCACATAAGCCAAACCATACAGGCATGCATGCAAGCAAAGACAATGCACGCAAACACACACACGTACGCGTTAACAGCCTCAAGATGCCTCCCTACTTTACCAACCCCCACATGGCCTAGCAGGAGAATGGATGCCTGTATCAACACATGGGACTTTGGATGAATAGACAAATTATCACTTTGGGAGGATGGATGATACAAGTGAGTGGATTTATAGGTGGATATGTGAGTGGGTCAACAGGGCTACTTGATTAAGTGCCTAAACATGCCCTCAATTGTAGTAGCCATTGTACTTGCACAGGTACAAGTGGAGTAGTGGTTTGTGATCGGTTATCACCGTGATGGGTTTCCCCGGTGTATATATGCGAAAATGCTGACACCCCCATAACACAGCCAGCGCTTCCCTCTATATCTAGGCGGATCATTGTTCCATGCTAGTTAGTGCATTGCTGGTATAGGCAATCGGCCTCATCTGTCCTTGTGTGTCTGGCTGTGAGAGAAGGGCTCCTAAACTGACCGGACTGGCGTCCACAATGATTTCAGACTCTTTCCTCGGGTCAAAGAAAGCCATCGATTCCTTCCCTGTGAGTGCTTTTTTGATGGTCTCAAAGGCTTTTTGTTCATTGTCGAACCACTCCCAGGCTTTGCCTTTCCTTGTCAGCATCCGGAGGGGTTCTGAGAGGGTCGCCAGATTGGGTATGAACCTACCGCAGTAGGTCACCATCCCTAGAAGCTCCTCACCTTTGACACATTCCCAGGGAGTTTCGCCTCCTGGATGTCTCTGATCTTTTGCAGGTCTGGGGAGATTCCTTTCTCATGAAAGACAAAACCAAAGAAGTCAATGCTGTCCTTAAGGAACTCTCACTTTTCCCAGTGCAAAGTGAGTCTGAGGTTCTGAATCCTTTCCATGTGTTCAGCCTCTGAGGTGGCATAGACCAGGATGACGTCGCTTAGTTTTATGACTCCTTCAAGGCCAGCCAAAGCCCCCCGGATGACATTTTGAAAGACTTCGGCTGCAGAGGAGACTCCGAAGCGTAGGCGTTTGTACTGGTACAACCCTTGATGGGTCGTAAAGGTTGTGATGTAACCCGAGTCCGGGTGCAGCTCCAGCTGATGGTACCTGGACCGCAGATCTAGTTTCTAAAACACCCTCGCCCCTTGCAGTTCTCCCACCACATCGTCCAGGGTAGGCGTGATGTGTCTCTCGCACTTAATTGTGAAGCTGGGCAGCCTCATATCGACACAGATGCGGACAGATCCGGGTTGCTTTGGCTTGATGGCCACAACGATGGGGGACCTATAGTGTGGGGCCCTCTACCCTTTCTAAGATGTGCATCTTCACCATGTTTTGTAGTTCACTCTCCTCCTGTTGTCTTAGGTGAAATGGTATTCGACGATGCTTTAGTACCGTCTCATCTTTTTGCAGCTTTATGGATGCGCCCTTGAGTTTGCTGACACCTTGAAATACTGTAGCAAACCTCTCCAGAATCTCATTTATGTCCTCTGCATTTACTGTGAAGGCAAAGTGTACGATGCCCAGGGCTTCTGCTGCTGCGCAGCTCAATAGGGAAGGTATGCTAATGTCCGTGACAAAGAATTCCGCTCTAATTTCTTTTCCCTCATGGGCAATTTTCCTCACAAACACGCCTCGGAGGGGCAAAGGTTGAGTCTCCCCAAATGAGAATATCTTGGATCCTGCTTTTGCTAGCGTAGGGGGCCCTGGTAATGCCTCATAGTGGCGTGTTGCCAGTACACACACAGAGGCTCCGATGTCCACAAGCACAGTTGTCAATGTTCCACTTATGGCCACCGTGCACATATGTTCTTTCCTCTTCTTTTTGAGAGAGTCAATACTCGAGATAAAAATAACTCTCTTCCTCCTCTTCCTCTTCTTCTGCCAGGCCCAGACCCGGCATCTCTTGTTCTAAAAATTGCCGCTTGTTTCTGTCGCCGGGGTGTGTCACTGGATGTTCTACTGGGCCCTCTGGGAATGGTGATTGGAGTGGGGGCTCTGCACATTCTTGCAAAGTGCCCAGCTGCACCACAGCGTCCACACACTCTCCCTTTAGCCGGGCATTCACCTGCATGTGGAAGATCATAGCCACACTTGCGGCACGGATGCAGCATCTCACAATACCTTGGGGGCCATCTCTGCCTCGATGGGCCAGTCTTTTGCAGTCACCCTATCACACATGCGTTCTCCACTTTTAGCGACCTGATCGCAGAGTCCATTTTGGTGGCACGGCTGTCTGCCAGTTCATATGACCTCCCCAGTTCTAGAATTTGAGCCAGCGACAGCCCAGGTTCACTTAGAATCTGTCGCGCAGCTTTCCTGACCTGCATCCTTGTATAAATTAGTTTCTTTGGAGACCGACTTCATTTTCCCACTCGCATGTTCTTGCCAGGTGACGAAGCCTGCCATAACTTTCTCCTCTCTCTGTTTCTCACTGCACTTAACAAACCTCTCAAACTCCTGGTTAAGTGTTTCTTTAAGGCTATCTTTGGCAGTCTGATAGGAGTCATTAGAGGGAGTGAGAGTCTTGAATATTCTATGGACCTCCGATCCGGCTGAGTATATGAGGGTTGCAATTTTGGCTTTGTCATCTGTTTCACCAGTTGCTTTAAAGTACATGTCCAGCTTCTTGATCTAGAGCAGCCATTTTGGCCCCAGCTTTGAGGGATTGCCTGAGGTGTCAAATTCCGGCATCAGGACCCATGTCCGTTGTTGACGGGGTGTCTTTCTTGCTTGCAGGGCTCCTGCTGCATCCTGGGGATCTCCTGATTCACTCATGGTGGCAGACTGCACAGGAACTTTCCACGTGAGTGAAGGCCGCAGTCCGCTTCCTCAAGTGCACTTTGTGGTGGCAAAACCACACAGGCACCCTCTCATTTGTCGAAGGCCACAGTTTGCACCTGTAGGGGTGCTTCTTGGACCCCTCTGCATGTGTCCCACTCAGTACATCGGCCCTGCAGAGCACCTCAGGATGGTGGATGAGATGCTCGGTGTGGGCAAAGTATGCTGTGTGAAGGAGTATTGGAGGAAAAATGTTCTCCCGAGATAAAAAACTTTTTTTTATAAAGGGCCCGTCTGGCCCTGTGGTGACGCCTGCAGCCCTTTGGTTTAGCCCTTGTGGGCTCCATAAATTGCCCTCACGCCGCACAAGCACTCCACGTGTGGAGCCGCTACTATTGGGACCTAAAATGGTGGTGGTTGTAATCCCTGTGAGGGGTAATGCGTCTGACAGGCGTCGGAATTAGCCACCGAAGCAATATCTTGCATTGGAGCACTTTTCAGCTGCATCCTCGTCGCCAATGTGATGGTTAAATTCACCCCTGAGACCACCGTTGGAAGGCCTTGACCCCAGTACCTTAGCTAAGGAACATGGACACAGGACTCCTCGTATCGAGCTCCCAGCATGCACTGCTGTGTCGCGGACCGCCCCCTTTATAATAATACACACGCAACGGCAGAATGTTGCCGTCGCGCCACGTGGCATTATCACAGAAGGGGGAAGAAGAGGGACACTTGAAAAAGAGCAGTGTGCCATCAGCATAACACCGGAAGTGAGGGGAGAAGGTGGAGATCAAGTGGGGCAAAGGGGGCAGGTAGATGTTGAAAAGCCACGAGTTATCAGTGTGGCATGATTAACCGTGTCAAAGGAAGAGGAAAGATTGAGGAGACTGAGAATCTAGGGAGAGTTGGAATCAAGATTTGAGAGCAGGCCATCATGGGTGTTCAGGAGAGCAGTTTCTGTGCCTCTGGATGCTCTGAATCACACTGGTGATGTGGAGACAGCCAGCAGATTCAGTGTGGTGGATCAGTTGGGGGATGACAAACTTCTCCAGGAGTTTGCCCAGGAAAGGGTTGATGGAGATAGGTTGGTCAGAAGGGGTCATCAGATGGCTTTTTTAGCAAAGGGTGCACAATGGAGTGATTGAGGGGTAGTGGAAAATATTGATTACAGAGGGCAGCCAAGGCAGGGGTGAGAGAGGAGATGTTGACCTTGATGGTCCTGGAAGAGCAAGGGAGCACCTGTTTGGAGGAGACTTTCATAGAGTGGACCACTTTAGAGACATCATCTGGTGCAATTGGAGAGAAAGCGGTGAGTATGGGGAACAGAGAGAGGGGAGCCAAGAGAGACATGAGGGGCGTAGGGGTGGGGAGGGGAGAAGAGGAGAGTGTGGATAGGATGTCCTGGGTTTTGGTGGTGAAGTGGGAGACTAGTGCAGTGCAGAGGGGCTGGGAGTGTGGAAGAGATGTAGAAACTGCAGTAGGATTGGCAAGTTCCTTGCAGATTTTGAAAACTTCACCCATTTTGTTGGTGGCCCCCAGAGATGCAGGCTGGGACATATGCCCTCTTCTTAGAGCAGATGGAGAGTCTGTATTGCCTTGTAGCAGGTGGCAGGCCAGTTTGGCACAGGATGTGAATGAGGCCTGCCACTTATGCTCAGCAACTCTGCACTTGCGTTTCAGAGATGATCTCATCTGAATTCACTGCCTATGATTTATGAATATGTCACTAACAGTTTTATCTGAGTGACAGACCCCAAGCAGCTAGCTGTGCACACCGATCAGTGTGTCTCTTATATTCTAAACCAGAAAGCGCCGAGGACCTCCCAGGTATAGCGTTAAGGCCAGTGCCAACCACAATACAGGAGGCTACTTAAAAGCTAGAAAGAATATCATACTAGCAATGGCCTCCACAAGTTCAGAAACTCCTTACACAGAAAACCCCTTATCTGAAAAACGAGAGAGATTTAGTTTCTCAGCAGTCTCAGAGGAGGAACTTTGCCTGGTGTTGTCCAAAATGAAACCAATATCTTGTGCGGAAAACACCCTCCCCACTAAAATCATACTGGACAACAAAAACTTTTTGCACCCACACTGACCAGGATAGTCAACGCTTCCTTCACAGAGGGATTAGTTCCAGAAGCTATTAAGAATGTCACGATAACCCACCTAGTTAAGAAAGCGGGTCTGGACCCTAACAATATAAAGAAGCTACCATTCTAGTATCACCCCAAGTAAAAACGTTGGGGATGTTGGTGGAAGTGTCAGTTGGTGCTGAAGCTCAAGTCAACTATCTATTCAAAAATAATGCGTACTACTTGCGCTTATTAAGAGCTATGAGACCCTTCATTAATGAAGTGAACACCGCAACCATCGCAAGAGCAATCCTACTGTCGCGTCTGGATTATGGAAATGCCTTGCTGTTGGGAGGCACTAAGAGAGAGCTACAAAGGTGTCAGGTTATGCAGAATGATGTAGTTCGTACAATTAAGAAAATAAATCACAGAGAGCATATATCGGCAGGAAGAAAGGATCTACACTGGCTCAGAATCGAGGACAGAGTTCATTTTAAGGCTATGACGATAGTCCACAGATGTCTTTTTGGAGGGGTGCCAATATATTTTAAAAAACAATTCTCACTATATGCACCCCAGAGATGCCTAAGATCAGCAGACGCAGGTCTCCTGAATGTACCAGATGCTAACGGGCCTCTGGACGAGGCAGAGATTTCCCAGTCAGGGCCGCTAAATATTGGAACAAGCTACCTGCTGTCCTGAGACAAGAAGGAAACTACCTTACTTTCAGGAAATCATTGTAAAGGCTCCTCTTCCAATAACTCTTAAAGAATTATTGCATCCTCAGGACCTTTTCTGGATACTCAGAAGCTGGAAATGTTCTCAATTTTTGCTCATTTTAAAATCACTGGTTCTCCGCCCCGTGATGCCTGCGGGCTTATGGAGCATTACAAGCACATAGACATAGACCGTAAGCATGATTGAAAAGACCCTCAATGTAAGTGAAAGACATTAGATATCCAGACAGTCACTTTAGCCATCCATGTTGAAAAGGAGACTACACACCTCCCTTCCAAGATGGTTATTTCTGTCTGGGTCAATTTCTGAAGTAACCAAGTGTTCCTTTTTAAGATTTCCACTGATATTTACCTGTATTGAGCATACTGACGAATTGCCCACATTGCATAACCGAATGACTATTAGAACCACTGTGTATACGACAATTTTTACATCCAAAGATCTACTACCAGACCGTTGTCAACCAACTGAGATGGCATGTTTTTGTTTTGTTTTAGGTAAGCCTGTACATTCCTTAATCAGTTTGCAGAGAGATAACTGGATTTAGCTGTTACAAACAGATGTCAATTATTGTTTATCTGTGGGATTCTTGCTCAAAAACAATCTGATACAGGTTGGCATGTTGCCTCCTGGAACTATGGAGGTATTGAACACTCTGATTAACCTGTCACAGTAGATGAAGAAGCAATCTGGTGAACAGTATGTTGCTGCAGAAGTAAGACTGTGTCTGCAGAAATACCTACTCCTGGAGGATATGAGAGGATATGAACCTTTCGCCACAGAAGGGTTCTCAGTGCCTGATCGTAGGGATCTCCGCAAGTTTCAGTGAAAATCTATCCAGGAGGCATTCCCCTAGGTAGCAAGGAATGTGCCCCACTAAAGAGAACATTTTGTTTTTACTTAAAGAGAAGTGTCACAGAAGAGAGATATTTTTGAGTTAGTGTTTGGACATACTGTGAAAATCTCAATAATAAATGAAGAGAGTTAACAAAATAACGCAAAGTGTCTATCCCATGATGTGAACATCCAGGCACTGGAGGACAGCCTAGCCAATACACAATCATAAGGATGACATTGAAGTGAGGCAGGCTCTAATCAAACAGTAGTTTCTCATAAATCAATCTTGACAAGATATCGGCTAAGCCAAGAGATGTGTGTGATGGAGACAACAAAGTGCAGGGCTTTGAAGAACAAGCGACTAGAGTCATAGACTTTCCTTAGCCAAGTGAGGTTAGCTAATTGGTTGACACTACCCATAGAGACCCCTGGTAGCAGGAGGACAGGAGGACTCCACAGCGTTAATCAATCAGTTTTTCCTAACTCTTCTCCCTGACTTCAGCAAAGTCACCATTGTTTAAGCATCATCTAGAAACTGGACAGTTTTGTGAAAACAGATACAGTCTCTCTTCGGAGAGCAAACAAGGTCAAATAGCCAGTCCTATCGGATGGTGCCTTCTCAGGGGGACCTACAATTCAGTTTGTGCACTTTATGGCATTCCATTGGATAAATAGCCATTTGCATATTAGTCCTTCCCACAAGAACATTAAAAACAATCAAGTCCAAAATGGTAGGGAATCATCCTCTGAACAGGAATAACAACAGTTAGAAGACCTCAGACAGCTGTGTCTGCATTGTTAGGTATCAACAATGGTGTACAGTTTCCGGGAACAGTATGCCTGTCAAAAATAAGTCCTATCTGTTATCAGACAAGGTCTGAAAGCATAACTAGGTTGAGATTGCCAAGATGATGGATGTATGAGTTCCTGAGCCCCAAGCATCCATTGTAAAGCCTCGTCTTATTGTTTCATAAATCAGTGACCACTGGCTTGAAGTGTTGTCTGGATTACAGGTGAGTCCTTATGGTTACCAAAACAGATGTATACCACATTCACTGGGCAGATGAGCTTGTAAAAAGCTTGGGGCATCTCAATTCCTAAGTAGTTTCATTTTGATCTTTATGTACTGGCATACTGCCTTGATTCCCCAATCTCATATGCCAAGAAGAAAACATCATTCTCCACTCCCGAGGCCCTGCGCCAGTTTAAGGTTTTGCCTTTTAGATGAAAGAATTCATATGCCATATTCCAGAGCTTTGTGAACTAGTCTCCAACTGTACAGAATAAACATCTGTCATCTAACTGGATAAAATGGTAGTCTTCAATAAGAGTTGAGAAGGGCATCCCACTCAATTCTATAAACTGTTGCAGTCAGTACATAGAGCTTAGCTCCCCTAACTCAGACAAGTGCCTTCCGAGGTAGTGCTTTGTGACTTACCTTTGACATGAGATTGGCGAGGATAATGTGTTACATCTCCAGGCAGTTTTTGACTGGGATCGACCCACCACTCAGACCCAGTTGAAAGCCCACTTAGGGTTTGCTGGGTATTACAAAATATTTACTGGCAACTGTGGATCCGTGTTGGCCAGTACACAGCCATAACCTCACTCATATACCCTAGGAAGGTTATTTTAACTTATACGTGTCAGGAGGATGTCCATAGGCTGAGAGATGCCCTTTGTAAACCTGTACTTCAGGCACAGACTTTGGATAGACTTTAAAGAAATGGATCTAGCCTAAGGGGTGAGCGCCACAGATCTGTGGCTTGATAAGAAAGATAGAGAGCATTTTCATCACCTGCCAACTTCAGAAAAAAGATCAGAAGTGGTAGGAGTAGAAAAGATATATTGCACACTTTCAACTCTACTACCTTGCATCTTCCTTTAACATCCAGACTAATGATTAGGCTGTGTCCAGTAAGAGACAGAACTGCCAGCTTCTTGGATGATTCATCAGCATGCAAGGGTTTGACTTCAATTTGGAGCAAAAGAGTAGTACAGTGGAACATTCTTCTGGAAAGTTTGGTCATTTAGAAATAGAAGTTCATCCTGATGAGGATTAGCTTGCAGTTGTCTAATCAGAAATTGGTGTCGTTGAGACCGAAGGTTTGCATCTGTCACTCATATTTTGTCTTGGCTGATTTGACAACATCTCCCTTATTAGTTCTAATCAAAGGTTGCATAAGAAGTGCTTCCAAAGTGTATCTTAGTCGGGATAGAAATACACGTTTTCCCTCTGAGCAAGCATTGCATATTTGACTGTGTGAGGCTAATTTGTTGGTGGCAGCCTTCACCTACATGTTTGAGGTGCAGGTCTGCTATAACCTGGGTGTGGGCCTACTGCCAACCACATGTAAAATCTGATGCAGTTCCCTGCAGCCATACATTTTTCCTGTGTCATGCAAGAGTATAATGCAGATGTGAACATAGAGAGACATACCATCTCTGGCATAGAGGTTTCATGGCCACAATAACTATGACCTTTAAGACCTTTTTGTGAATGGAGTTTGGATTCAGACATGCTTCTACATTGTGATTCTTGTGAGGGAAGAAGTCCACAAAGTTTAATTGAAGTGGGTCCTACTGATCGTGCAGTCATGAAAGGTTTTGAATGGATGCAGGTCCATGATTGGGGCCAGATTTACCTTGACTGTGGAGAGTCTGCTGAAGACAGGTTTGGACCATGTGGATGTGACCCTGAATATGGAAGGGTATGCTTAATCCAAGACAGAATGTGGGGAAGCCTTGATGGAACTGGATATCTTCAAAGACTCTCTGTTTTCCTGACTGTCCAGCACTTTCCAATTGACTGCTTTGAACTGACTTCAATCTTCCAGGGTAAAACAAGGAATGGTGTTGACCTCCCGTGAATGTTCACCTTCATTGACCTGACAGGAAAAGCCATGCTGCAAGCCATCAACTGTCTGCCCTCAAGGAAAATTTGATTTTTCTGAACTGGCGTGGATCCTCACAAAAAATGAAGAGGTCTAGAAATGAGATGCCTTGTAGCGGGCAGAGTCTGAAAACTGCAGCTGATAAAGACCATAAATGTTCACTGAACGGTGATAGGAAAAGTGTATAAACTCACAAGAATGTTTTCCTACGTAAGTGCATCATGAGCAGTTATTCTGTTCAGCATCGTTTGGATATTTTTTAGTACAGAAAACCATGAAACCTGCAATAAATATGAGGTAGAAAGTCAAATACTTACATAGATTGCACTACATTTAAAATGCAACTTGCAGTTGTAGAGTTTCAGATGTTTTCTTAAACATGCTGCACGTATTTCTGTTGTCCTTGAGACACCCAGAATCCCTCTCTCCAAACTAAGAGGCTAGATGTAGAATTGTTCAACTCCTGTTGCAACTTTGTCTTCTATTTTATTCCAGGATAGGATGTAGAAATGCACAGGGAAGAAGAAATCTTTCTGCTTACCTTACTATTGACTTACATGATTTTGTCACAAAAGTAATTTACTCCCAAACCTTTAACCATAGAAGTATGTTGACTTCCAAAAGGTGGACTGACTTCCAAAATGTTAAACATATTCGTTTATGACTTCCTCTCACATAAAGAGAAATTAGACACTGGTCATGGAAGAGCATCTTCAAACTTCCTCCAGCAGAACTGCGTCACCTTCAGGCTACAATGGTCTGCTCTATGCTCCAACGTTAGTAGTCATGCTAAGTGGTGTCTGCTGCTCATCATTTAAGATATTCCTGCAGCTTCTCCCAAATTCCACCAGACCCATAGGACTCTTGTAAGTGTAATGATGCATTGCCTCACCTTATACCAGAGTCGATCATCTGGCAGCTCTGGCCAGAAGCACATAAAGATACCCAACTATGAGGTACCCAAGTATTTATCATTCTTTCAGTAGAAGCTTTACGATCTTCCTAAGTAATGGATGGAAGAGAGGTTCACAGTTCTTTCCGATGTACTTAAGCAAGTCTGAATGCAAGACATATTTCCCCATTTTAAGAGTGCAGTATCAGAACTATACCCCACTCACTAATCAGAATTACATATGTTTTCCCATGGGTATCACAGATGAGTTGAAATAAATGTAGCAGTCTTTCTAGGGCATCAATTAATAACTATGAGCATACAAGACCCTGGCAAGTTTAAACCTAATGTGATCTTGTGGTTGTCCATGACTATATAGCTTGGAACCTTATGTGTGCTTGCACCAAATGAGTTGTGACATTTTGAGTACACGTTCCTACTATTGAATATTAACATCTATTTACTTGTCAAAAATATTTATTAAATACATTTACTAAACCAGTAGTGTTTGTATTCCAGTTTTATGGTGTTTCCCTGTATTTTTGTCCTTTTGCTCGCCTCCTAAGTGGTAAGTTCCATCTTGGACCATTGCTACCATTTGGTGAGACATGGGATGTCAAACAACGGCTTCATGGAAGCCTCTTGGCTGTCACTTGTCTTTGGTAAAATGTAAGTGCTATAATCCTTTGTGTCTGAATCCAAGGAAATAATAATAATAATAATAATAATAATAATAATAATAATTATTATTATTATAATATTAAATATACATTGTGTACTTTTATAACACTTGAAGTCGGATTCTTTGCTCTTCTAAGTGCTGTAATGACAGATATTAATACTCCATTGTATGGTAAGCAATTTAGTGACCTTTGGATTTACAAAGTAATTCATATTTGTATTTATTATAGGAACAAAGTGTTTCACACAGAAACATTTAGAAAATGAAAATAAGGTAATTGGGAAATCGTGAAGCAAGTAGCCTACATACGAGGCAAAGGTGTTGAGAAACTGACCAGTTTGTTGAGTGGAAAGCAATACTATCGAGACCAATTGCAAGACACAAGACAGACAGCTGTCTGAGGGGACCTAATATGTTGGTATATACAGAGGAGTGCAGTGCCTCGGAATTCATTGATGGGGTGTCAGTGTAGTGGTAAATATGTTACCCAAAGTGCAGACTGTGCTCATGCAAGAGATAACTGCTTTACCCGTGAGCTACCCTCCCAGATCTATGATGAAGAAACCAACTCGTTAGGCCGATTTCTCAAACACATTGCTTCAACAAAGCAACTTCGTACCAAGTGACGAGGGACCATTATGTTCTGCATTCTAAAAAAGGGGACGATTGAGCAACGTTATGCTCACCACTTATTAGCTCTGCTCGACCTATCAAGTTTACCCACCACCCTGCCCAGTCTCTCCATTACATGCTTCCCTGCCAGTACCACCAACTCACTGATGCCATACTACACTTCTGAACTTCTTTCTTACGCACCCTTCCCCTAACTCCTTTCTCATGTCTGATCCTGCCTCCACCATGCCAACCTACAGGCTACTGCGGTTTTACTTTTATAGTTTACAACACATTTGCAGACCATTGAAAGCACACTTTGAAATGGTTTACATATATCAAAAACATCATGCATTATGTTTTGCATTGCTTACATTGTTGCAAACATTAAGCAAACTGCAAGTTTACTCATCACAATTGTGTTTGTGTGTGTATGCAGTAAATTAAAGGTTTGTGACATTGTTGTAAAACGTTGTACACACTTTTCTGAATGGTTCTACAAAATCTTGGCAAACCTTTAAAACAATACTTTTACAATGGTTTACAAACATGTGTAGTGTAGTAAACCAGATGTTTCACATATGGTATACATACGTGTAAACATTTTGCAAACCAAATGTTCAGTCATTAAAATGTTGTGTATACCTCAAGCAAACATCAAGTTTGCGAAGGTTTTGCAAATGAGTTGTAAAGTGTTGTAAATCTATTGTTTTGCAATGGTTTACACATTTTGCAAAATGTGTAAACTATCCTTTTCATGCAGTGGAATCTCCTCAAATAATCTCTCTGAAGGTTGGACAGCTCCACTTGCAGCATTATTCCATGGAGGAGCGTTCCCATATGAGCAACATTAGCTGGATCTCTGATGAAGGTGATGACATCAACCTCGATAGGTCTCCCCACCTTTTCTGGAAAGTCAGTGACTAGGTGAAACAGGACACTATGCGCCAGTTGGCTGTCCTCGGGTGACACAGACATTTGTCCTGCCTCACTGGGTTCTGGATCACAGGTCCTTCCCTTGACGTGAACAGTCCTTGCACTTTCCTGCTGCGTGGATTGCGACTAAGTAATTTGGTTTAGTCCACAGTTGGCTCAAATGCTCAGAGTTTGCTGGATCTCTAATAAAAGTGAGAGTGTCTGTGGTTCTTCCAACAATAGCTGGGCACTCCTCTATGATGCAAAAGAAAAGAGCGTATTGACGAGTTCATCTATAATTTCCTGCGGTGGAAGCATTTATGTCCTTATCACTGTATTCTGGTAACACAATGAAGGCTTCCGCGATGACAGTAAGCAGTTGCCAGATTACTTTCTTGTTGGCAGGATCTTGGATGAAGTCTGTGACACTGGTGACTCTCCCTACAAGTGACAGATATGACTCTAGTACTAACTGGAAATAGGTTAGCACATCCCTTGTGATATTTCTGCTGGGAGACACCATAAATGCTGCAAAGCGACGCCTTGATCTTTGATGATTCGGGATGCTGCGTTTAGCTCCTGAGGGCAAAAGTCCTTGATCACATTCTATTTGAGTCTTGTTTCTCAGCAACGCTTTAGTGTGATTTGATCTACAAGTTTGTGTTGACAAACGTGTTGTGGCTTAGATGCGCAATTGTCTTCTTCACCCTGCAACTGAGATGCACAGAGTCTCCGTTATGTCCTTATCCCCTTTTTTGCTTAGAGGAAACGTCCAGTTTAAGCCACAACTTGCAAACGGGTTCTTTGTCCTGGCTTTGCTGCTCATGCGTCCTTCTTCCTTGTCATGGATCTTGTCTGCACGTGCTGAGGTTCTTCCCCGTTGTCTGTAATTTCTCACGTGGGGTGCAGTTTGAGGGCTTTCTCCGATATAAGGCTTAATGTCATTGAGAAAAATCCATGCTCTCCTGCCTGTCAGTTTTACAGCTGAAGGAGTGCAATCCTCTACGATGAAAGGGCGATTGAATCTTGGCTCGTCCCACCTTTTCCTCGTGTGCTTTTTTACCAACACGGCGTCTCCAGGGAAGATGAGTGGAGCATGTAGACTTTGAACTGCGTCTGTTTCAGCGTCTCCTTGCTGTGTTTTGTGCTGCGCTGCCCCTTTTCGTCATCGCTGTAGTTGGTCTGAAATTACAGTAAGGCTGGATGTCATGCAGTTCAGGTACTCTTGTAACTCGGTTCCCAGGACCTCTCGGGTTGACTGGGCATCACATCTAGCTCTGTCTCGGGGGGTAAGAGGGGTATTCATTCTTCTTCCTGTGACTATCTCGTGCGGCGTAAGATGATGGTCGGAGCCTGGTTGGTTCCGAAGAGCATACAATGCCAGTGGAAGGCAGTGCAACCATCCCCTCTTTAGAGTAAGCTTCAACTTGGCTATCCTTTCCTTTAACAAGCCGTTGAGCCTCTCACAAATACCATTACCTTCCGGATGATACGCCAACGAGAACTTGTGCTTTATACCAAGCAGCAAGCTGATCTGCTCAAAGACTGAGTTAACAAAATGAGCCCCGTTGTCTGATCTCATCACCTCACACACCCCCCATCTAGGGAACACTTCCCTCACCAGGAATTTGGCCGCACAGGTTGAGTCTGGGTGTGTACAGGGACCTGCTTCTATCCATCTAGAGAATGGACACACCACTACAATTAAGTACCTGTACCCGTTACACACTTGAATCATGTCGACGTAGTCGATATGTAAGTGCTGAAAAGGCCCATTTGGCCGGGGGAGGACTCCTCTCACTACTTTTAATGTGTGCCCAGCGTGAATTGCTGGCAGATTATGCAGTTCACCATAAAGAATGCAACATGCTCAGCTAAATTCGGTATAAACCAGTCTTCTGCAAGCGTTGCTGCTAGATTCTCTTTTGACATGTGTAAATGGGTAATGCAATTGCTCCAATGCTATTTTTAGTAGGGCTACAGGCATTACTGGTTTACCAGTGCTGTCTTGCCGCCACAATCCGTCAGAGGGGTTTAAGGAACACCCTCGACGTTTCCACAGGTTCTTTTCGTCCTGAGGTGCCTCCCCTTGAAGCTCCATTAGTTGTGTCTGCCCCATATTGCTATAGGCTTCTGGTGTGGCTCGTGCTATCATCATTCGTTCATGGGTGCACGCCACTTCTACTTCCATGATCGTCTCACTTTTGGATGCCATACGCTTGGCTTCCGTGTCTGCTGC
>PGSH02011973.1:0-33423 GCA_002915635.3 Ambystoma mexicanum | reverse complement strand
GTTGAAGCAGGACATGTAATATAGTTGTTTATGTTGAGGAGTTTTTAATGACATTTTGATATGATTAATTAAGCTTGGTTTGGTAATTTTCACTAAGCTGCCTTCACAATTTGTCAATCTGTATATACCTTTTTTTTATGGGTTTTTGTATGTGAAGTTTTTGGCTATATGGTACAGACACATGGCTTCCAAAGTGGTACTCCTGTTTGGGTAGTATGTGTCTAGTAAATTGTTTTTCAAAATGTCTTAGCTGTTTGTATCATTTTGTGCTATTGTTTCTATGTTGTCGTGTGATTTGAGTACTCTTTTTCTAGATTTAGTAGGACCAAGACTGAGCCATACTATATTTTCAGATTTTCCATACAAAGCAGTACCGGTTACATGATCTGCAGCTTCATAGCAGCCACATTCTCTATGAGAGAGCATTTTTATGCCTAAGCTGTACAATTTCTGAGACAGTGTTTTGTCTGATGATAGGTCATTCCAGAGGTCTTGAAGCTCTGTTTTTTTCTGCTTTTGTTAAGTAGGCTGTAACATATTGTGCAACTGCAGTGGAATTGTCTGCAATGTACTGCACATCTATGTTTGCATTCCATAAGAGGGCAATGATTGTATTGAAATCATTGATATATGTTGCTTCTTCTGTTCCTTTTATGTAATATGTGTTCTTAGGTGATTTCCCTTTGACACTATGTCTAACTGAAGACATGAAGATGTTCACTTCACCTGTTTCTGTAACTGTTTTAGGGAAACCAAAGCGGCATTTGGTGTAGTATTTCCCTTTGTTTTTGTATTTGCGATTACAATCTTTGCCACATTGTGTCTTTGAAATTGTACAATTTATGCATGAAGATCACTATTTGTTGCTTCTGATGGAATTTCACAAGTGACATATTTTTCGATAAACTGTAACACAGTGGCATCACTGTCTTGACCAAATTTAGGAGCATCATTAATCCTTAAAAGCATGTGGATATGTGGTACCTTCCTCCTTTGCCAGTAGGAAAGAGTAGAGGAAAAGCAAGTGCTTCTATACTATTTTCTCATATGCTGATTGGTGATCCTTTGGTTTATCGCATTTGGTACGTATTCATTATTGTCTTTTAGATATTGCAAGGCTTGTCTAACTTTATGTAAGTCTACGAGTTGTTGCCAATTATTTTTGTCTTTTGTAGGTACACCGTTTACTAAGACAATTAAAGATTGCTCTATTGGACGTTGCACTCCCAGAGTGTGAACATTTTCTTTTAGAAAAAATGGTAAATGGTAATGGTAAATAAAATGCCTTTCACCAATTCAGAGGGAGGTAATTTTGCTGTTTTTGGTTGAAGGTGTATTATTGCTTGAAATAGGTGCACTGTTTGAATTATGATGCTCTCTTTTAAATTCAGTTGTTGCAGGGTTTTTGCTAGTGGGAATAACTCCAAATTATTTGTGATAGCACATGAAGGAGTTTGATTGTTGTCAAGTTTTGTAGTGCAGTAACTGCACAGTATTAAGGGGTCAGTTATTTAGTATTTGTTTTCAGCTATAAGGTAGAGAGCTAATTGAAACCATTTGGAATCTTAATTGTTTTCTATTTTGTATGTTACGTCTATAGTTTTTCTGTTACTTTTATAAAAAAGTTCTGCGGCAACACACACACACGTGGTTTGGTACATCAGTGGATGTAATTTTAAATTTTAGTATTTCTTTTTTGTATGTGTGTAGTAGAAGGTAGCCATCTGTACAATTGTTGCTAGTTTGTTGTAAAGCTGCTGCATTTTGTAAGTGGCTTTCACTTCCAAAATATTTTTTGTGGATATGCTCTATTTCTTCAAGTAGGTCTTTGGCTGTACCATGTAGAAGAGTGTTATTTAAATTGGCTAGTGCTAAAGCAGGACTTTTAGCACAGTACAGTTTATAGACTAGATTTCTTATATCTGAATGATGTGTTGATATCATTTTGATATCATTTTGAAATGATGGAAGGTGCTTTTGCAAATAGGTCCTGAAATACAGGCTAATGAATTTCCTTGTATTCCTGTGTATTTGCGCACTGGACAGGTATCCATATCCATGAAATTCACTTGGTTTTTTAAAACTGTGTGATAGAATGTTAGGAGAAAGAAGAAATGGTAATATATTTATTTTGCAATTTTTATATGTTGAATGGCAGAAACTGTATAGACAAGCATGGAATGTATGCATTTGTAAAGGTGTGGGTTATAAAGCCGAAGAATGTGATTTACAGGCAGTGGTGTTATTTCAGCTGGGAGCTTTTCAACGATAGTGTCTATGTGTGTGAGTGTATGAAGATGCATGACCTTTTCCAGGCAGTGTGTAATCTTCTAATATTATAATTTTTAAAATAGGTGTGTGTGTAAAAATAATTGTAGATAGCAGACAGGTTTGGGAGTGATAGATGATTATAGCAGATGGGAAAAATTGCAATAAGTTCATTTTATAGGTTATACAGGTTTAGTGGCATTACTCTGTTTATATGCATTCATAACAGTTGTACATGTACTCTGAATAAACTATGCATACCTGTAGTTTGTATACATGCATGTGGATATGCATGCAACTGTAAGTAGAAATCTTGGAGACTTGTACAGTAGTTTTTGTAGTAGGTGCTTTCCAATGATATGAGACTTGTACTCAGAGTGATCAACAGTACATTTGAAGTGCTGAACTCTGATGATGGAGTTAGATGTAGAGGTCTTGGATGTGATTGGTGGATGGTTGTGTCACTGCCTAGCTGTATCCAATGAGGGGATGGTAGAGAGAGTGAAGTGGAAACGGTAGAAGGGCTGTCTAAGAGTTATGTGGTCTGCGGACACCGCGGCTTTCCACGGACAGGGTGTGCCACATCCGGGGTTTTCCAGCAAATTCAGCATGGAAAGTGGACTGTAGGGATCAGCCAATCAGATGTTGAGGTTGTGGATTTGTGTTGAAAGAGGCTGTGTGAAGTGAAGATGGCAGAGGTGGAGAAAGTCAGGGTGTTGGTGCTTGGAGATATGTTCGTGCATGGTTTACAGCAGTATGCTCAATGCAGGCATGTGGAAAACAATTCTGATATTAAAGGAGCGGAGGTGATGTGGAGCACTTGTGCCTGATTGCAATGTACAGGGAATTGTAGAGGTTTGTGAAGATATGGACAGGATGAACAGTCCCCATCTGGTAGTTTTGCATTATGGTGCTTTCCATTTGGGCTATGTCAGTGCCCCTACTTTGTTGGCAGATTTGGAACACTTGGTTCAAGTAGTAATGAACATCCTTCCAAATGCCAAAGTATTTTTTTCTGGATTACTACTTAGGGCAATATGGGACAATAGTTCTGTTTTTTGTCCTCAGCAAAACATTGCTAGGTGTGCAATCAACCAAGGCATGTGTGCTTTCATGCTTAGAGCTGGTATGTGTTTCTGTAATAATGAGAATATTGATTTCAGTAATGCTGTTTATTTTAAAGAAGATGGCATTTCTTTATCTTTTTTGGGAAATGCCATACTGTTTTGGAATGTAAGGGTTGCTTTGGAGAAGGTTATGTGAAGATTTTAGTAGTAAAGTAAGAAAAAGAAAACCCAAACAATACAAAATAACAGGTGTTTATTAAGCATCTGCAAAATAAACAACCACAAAGGGGAAATGGGGAACACTATTTAAATTTACATTCAGAATGCTCAGATTTTCTATATGTCCGTGGACATGGCGGTAGTCCACAGACATCGCGTATTACATACATGGATTTCTGGGTGGAGAGGCATGCAAATGAGAATGAGCAGAGCAAGGGATTGGTCAGTAAAGTTTACTGGGTGTGTTGTGTAAGGAGAGAGTTTGTCAGAAAGTCTTTTTCCTGGGAGAAGAACAGTTAGGTATGGCTGTGTGTTTCAGAAAACAGATTATTTGGATTTTGGGAGACTCATGGATACATTGGTTGGAGGTGCGTGCAGAACGCTGTGTAGTAGCTGCAGATCTTGGATTACCTCATGTGGAAGTGCACTGGCATTGAGTGTGTGGAATGAAGTGGCTGGACTTGGTACCTCTCTGTGCTAGTTTGGAGACAGATCATCATCCAGACATAATTATTATTCATTGTGGAGGGAATAGTTTAGGACATGTGTCAGGAATTTCTTTGCAATCTGCGATGAAAGAAAGACTTGGGAAAGTCATGGACATGTTTCCAAATTCCCAAATCATTTTTTCTTATAGTGTGCAGAGACAAATGTGGCTGCGTTCTTCTTCATGTGGTCCACAAATGGAGAAAGCGAGGCGCAATGGCAATAAGGCTGTTTGTGCCTTTCTAAGAGATGTTGGCATGTCCTCTTTTCACAATGAAAATATTATGTTTCGTAGCACATACATTTTTCGCAGAGATGGAGTCCATCTTACTCATGCTGGTAATCAGATTTTTCTGAGAAATGTACAAAATGCATTGCAATCTTTTTTGGAATAACAGCCATCCATTTTGCAGTAGGTGTTGACTATTTCAAGTTTTTCAAACACAAAAAAACACTACCAAAAGGCTCTTTTCAGAGCCACCACTTCCTCCCAGAGAAAAGTGCAATGATTTTGATAGGGCAGCACCCCAAAATTTTAGATGTCCGCGAACTGTCCGCGGACTTCTAAAAAATGCACAGGGTCCTGCACAATTTATTTACCACTTCTATCTTTAGACTGTGAAAGGCGGCTCTGAAAAGAGCCTTTTTTGGATTTTTGTTGTTTTATATTTCTTTGTTTTTTTACACAAGACACACTAGGATAGGAGTGGTAAGGAGGGTAAGGAAGGGACCACAACCACGGGGATAAGAAAGGGCAGGTAGAGAGAGGAAGATATAGGGTGGGCCTTATTTAGGTAGTGGGCAGACTTTCTCATGCTCTTTGACTGTAGTCTCGAAAGCACTCCGAAGACTCTCCCCCCTGCAGAGTACTGCGTCGCAGTACATACACAATATTGTGACCCTCAAAAGGTAAGTGTCAACAGCATCATGAATGGCCTGTGAGGCAGCTGGAGGGATGCTCTGTCCCCACAAGAATGTCTCTTGTGGTGACAGGAGCAGAAACGGAGAATGTGGTAGAGGAACTCAACCTACTACTTTGATCACAAGGTACAACCTTGTGAATGGCCCTACCATGGAATGACCTTAGGTATTGCTTCATAGATGTCATACCAAAGCTGTACGAACCAGGCCTCCCGCGACGCAGCACCATGTGGCACTAATTGAAAATTACCTTGTTCAGATATGCTTTTGGCATTCCCCAAGACTCACAGCGGGTGCTGGTAATAAGGACTTCCCCACCTCATCCTCTTCATCCTCTTCATCCTCATCTACATCCTCACACCTGTTCCCCTCTTCAGGCCCTTGGAGAGGTGGTGGTGGTGGAGGGGCTGGGGGTGGTGCTTAGGCAGATGTAGCACCAGCTGGAACAACAGCAGCCATGGATGCCATCAGGTTTAGTAAAGGTAGCACAGCAAAAGCAGGTAATCTTCAATAGTAAGAAGGCAGAATAAAGATCAGCTCTGGGGTGTGGCCTTTTATAGGGGTGCTGGTGTACGCGCCGGACAGATCAAACACCCAAAAAAGGCTCAAAAAGATCCAGAAAGTATGTAGAATGTCAGGGTCATTGTCTGGGACATGTGCTATGGTGAATTTCTAGTATAAAATGCATTGGATTGCCTGAAAAAGTACTTTTACAAGGTTCCTGGGACCCCGGACACTGTCTACAATTCAGGACACATGCTCAGCGTGGGTGCGGTCACATGACAACGTCGCAAAGGATGTTCGTAGGACTTATGGGTGTGGTGCGCAGGTGCGTAGATGTTCTAGAGATTGTACAGACAGGTATAGTGTCCTTAGGACACTTTCATTTTGGATAATTATGGACATCCCGGACACCGTGCGTGTTCTACGAACATTTTCACCTTGCCTGCGGACATTACGGACAGGTATAGTGTCCTTAGGGCACCCCCATTTTGGATAATTACGGACATTCCAGACACCACGTGTGTTCTTAGAACAGTTTTACCTTGCCTGCGGACATTACGGACAGAAACAGTGTACTTACAACACCCCCATTTTGGTTAATTACAGACATTCCGGACACTGCGCGTGCTCGTTAAACAGTTTCACCTTGCCTGCGGCTATTACGGACAGGTATAGTGTCCTCAGGACACCTCCATTTTGGGTAATTCTGGACATTCCGGACACCGTGCGTGTTCTTAGAACAGTTTCATCTTTCCTACGGACATTACAGCCAGGTATAGTGTCCTCAGGACACCTCCATTTTGGTTAATTACGGACATTCCTGACACCGCTTGTGTTCTAAGAACAGTTTCACCTTACCTGCAAACATTACGGACAGGTATAATGTCCTTATGACACCTCCATTTTGGTTAACTACGGACATTCCGGACACTGCACGTGTTTTTAGAACAGTTTCACCTTGCTGCGGACATTTCGGACAAGTTTAGTGTCCTCAGGACACCCACATTTTGATTATTTTCGGACATTCCGGACACCGCGTGTGTTCTTAGAACAGTTTCCTCTTGTCTGCGGACAGTACGGACAGGTTTAGTGTCCTCAGGACATCTCCATTTTGGTCAATTACAGACATTCTGTATACCTGCGCTGACCACGGACATCTTAACTGCCTTTTTGAAAAAAATAAGACACAGAGGACTGAATTAAAACACACATAATATTTTTTTTTTATTATATACAGATGTAAAATTTATGAAAGAGAGGGGGAAGCAGAAACTGACACAAACACAGGGGAATTGGGGGTTTCGAGAGGATGGATAGGAGGTGATAAAGGGAAGGAGGAAGTCTCATCATAACATTTTTCGGAGACGGGGAACAGGTACATGTGGGACAATATTTAATTTTTTCTTTTATGTGGTCCTCCACAAAATGTTTCAAAAGATTGAAATTTTCCATGAGCATTGCCATTTTTTGTTCCATGCGCTGCAGAGTATTTTCTAATGTCTCTTTTGATGTATTATTTTCAATGTTTGTATGGCCTGTTAAAAATAAATATATATGTTAAGTGCACATACAGTAATGATTATCAATTTGGTTATATAGAGAAGTGTCTACCATTAGTATCATTATCTTCAGACATTTCCTCACATGGGAAATATTCCTCAAGCCATTCTAAAGTACTGGACATTTCTGTGTAAAAAAAATTATATAATTGTACCTAATACAGTAAGTTTAGAAATATATAAGAAAAGTTTAGAAATATATAAGAAAAATGAAGTTTACTTACTAGCTTCTGGTAAATTGTCTTCTTACTGTTCTGTAGGTTTGCTGTTGCCCCTAGTGGTGCAGTTTCTGTGAGGTAATTATGTTGGAAGCATATCTTTTTTGTTTTGGTATATTCCATTTTAGTACATGTGGTATTTAAATGTTTGGTTGATGTGTTAGATATATAAGGTTCACTTCTTATATATTATTACATATAATGTGTTCGTGTGCTCCTTTTTGAACTCCTGCAGTGTTCATATGGCATGATAGAACAATTTAAGATACCTCCTGAGTTTTTGGGTAGTGTTGATGTTGTCCGCATCCGTACGCACAGTCCGCATACATCAAAATCACTAGCTAGGGTTTCAGTATGTTTTATGTTACATGGATATAAAGTAAGGGAATCCTAGTAAACATCTTTCAAATTTACAGTATGAATATGTGTATTCAGTAAAAAAAACTTTGTTAAAGGGATGTTATGGTTAAGGTGTGCTACTAAAAACCTATGAAATTCAGGAAAGAAACTTTGTTAAAGGGACATTATGGTTAGGTTGCGCTACTAAAAACCTATGAAATTCAGTAAAGAAACTCTGTTAAAGGGACATAAGTTTCAAAGTATAACCGGAAAAACCCATGAAATTTCCTAGTTATTGTAAGCTAAGCAACCATAACTCGCGCCACCACTGTGCATTGCTAAGACTAACACCCAGGACATCAAAGATGACATTGTAAATGTCATTGATGACATCACTGATGACATCACATGTCTGACTCACTCTTTTTTCCTTTAGTGCCATATCTTGGCCAGTAATAGTTAGGAACAAAAAATGTATAAAGTACTATATTTCTAGACTTATCCTTCAAATATTTTCTTATAATAATTCACTTAGGGTCCACTCAAAGCATATGAAACATATACGTAAGGAAAATACACACTTGAAAGACAGCAATGCTTTCTGTGTATGAAGAAAATCAATAAGGTTATCAACACTTTCTTATTGTTCTGCTGTTTTTTTATTACTGTACTTTCTCTGGATATGCTCATATTTGTATTGGCATTACTTTCTTTAGGGTGCAGTCACATCATGTGATAGTTATACATAGGGAGGTAGTAGGTTTCAAGCAGAGCAATCATTTATGTGCATAAAGATAATCAGTTAGGTTATGAACACTTTCTGGTTCCACTGCTGCTTTTTTCAAGTACTTCACTTTCCCTTTATATACTCATATTTGTATGTGTTGTTCTGTCTTTGTGTTTTGTATGTAATAATGAAATGTTGTAGTAAGTGGGTTTAGTAAGTGGGTTTTATTAGATACTTATTAGATGTTGCACAGTACGCAAAACTCTGATAGGAAAGCATTTATCATTTCACTATTCAACATGGGAAGATTATGAATATTACTCTTCCATGATGTATGCTGCACACAATGCTTATGTTTATACATGATTACCTTAGTATACTGTAAAGAACTTCATAATAGAATGCTATTTATATCAATGCATTGCTTAATGCACTACATAGCTCATGAAATCTATTCCAATGATCCTTGACACTTTTTTGTCAACATTATAATAAGAATCCCTTGTACAGACTTTTCATGAAAAGTAAATGCACATGTGATGTCATCAGTGATGTTATCAATGACATTTGTGATGTCATCTTTGATGTCCTGGGTGTTAATCTTACCAATACACGGTGGTGGCGCGAGTTATGTTTGCTTAGCTTCCCATAACTAGCGAATTTCAGGGGTTTTCGGTTTTACTTTGAACCATAATGTCCCTTTAACAACATTTTTACTGAATTTCATAGGTTTTTAGTAGCGCAACTTAACCATAACGTCCCTTTAATAATGTTTTTTTACTGAATGTTAAAGCGTTGAAAAACATGTTTTTTAAATATAATCATATGTGTACTATGTTTGGTTAGATGCAGATCTTGATGAATCTGGAAATAGAAAACCTGGACAGCTGTACTTGTTTAATGGTGATGTCTTTCATTAACAGGAGATATGTACTCTGACAGTTCAAGTATACATCTGAAGAGTTGATGTGAGATGCCAGGGTTAGCTGTAGAGGTTTTGGATGTGATTGGTGGATTGATGTGTGACTCTTTGAAAGCAGCCAATGAGGGAGTGTTTAGAAGATGAAGGTGGAAAGGGTAGAAGGGCTGCCCCTGTGTTAAGGGGTCGGCAGACACAGAGAAAGTCTGCAGACGGCACATGCCACATCCTGCTTTTTTGAGAATGACTGGCATGGAAGTGAGACTGTGGTGTACAGGAGGAGAGGGTAGTAGGAGTTTTGTTTGCCAGAGTTGTGAAAGCTGTGACAACGGTTATGGTTGTGGGTTTGAGAAGGCTGACTGTGTGGATTCAGAGGGACTCTTCAATTCAGTAATTGAAGGTGTATGCTGATAATCATGGCATTCTTGGAAATATTAGATATGCAGAAGTAGAGGTTTTCTGGCATACAGTTTGTAGCTTAAACTGGGCAATCTTGCTTTCATTTTGTGAGAGTATGGCTCATTTTAAATGTCTAGACATTGTGATTGTGCATTGTGAAGGGGACAGTTTGGGGTTTGTGACTTTGCAGTTTGACTGAAGTATTTCTTTAAAAGCCTAATGCAACTGTTTCTTGCTGCTCAGATTAGTTTTTCTGAAATAAATCAGAGGTGGACATGGAGATGTTCAACAAACCTTTTCAGTCCTCAAATTGAAGAATCAAGCAGATTGTCAATAAAGGAGTATTCGCTTTTTTATATGCTGCAGGAATGTCATTGTTTGAGAATGATGATATACATTCTCATGGTGTGAATTGTTTTTGTCTAGCTGGAGTTCACTTCACAGATGTCTGAATGTACAATTTTCTAATACAATCTTAAGAATGCATTGAACATGTGCCTGTAAGGGAATTGTAAATGAGGATGTAGAATGTACAGTACTACTGCACATTAAAGCAAACAAAATAAAAGAAACAAAAATTTGTTTGTTAACAAACCCCCCAAAAATGTTCTTTTCAGAGTCACCACTAAAGATTAAATAGCTTAAAATGTATTTAATTTCCCCACCCCTTTGACTGGCCGCGACATCTGTGGACACTGTGGTAGTCCGCGGATGGCAGTTGCCACATCCAGGTCTGTTAAGGTTACCTGGCATGGAAAGGGAACTGTGGGGATGATCCAATGAGGTGTTTTGGTTGTCGTTTACTGGAAGAGATGGTAGTATTTGTTTATTTTGTCATGAATAGGGAAGATGTGTTTGGCCAGTTCTCAAGGAAAGCTCACTGTGTGGATGGTGGGAGATTGTTGGGTGAATAATTTGAAAAGTTACAATGAGTTGTGTGGCATCTCTGGTGCTATTGGTTTGGAGGGATTGGGGGTTTGTTGGTATACAGTGCCTGGGTAAAACTGGGTGCATCTACTAGCATTTTTTAAGACTATGACTCACTTTCAATGTCCACATATTATTGTTCTTCATTGCGGAGGAAATCATTTGGGGTGCGTTACTTTACTATGTTTGCAGGTTGCACTTAGCAATATGTTTCGAGGTTTAATGGAACTATTTTCATGTGCAAAGGTTATTTTTTCAGACATAAACCAAAGGGAAATGGGAAATGCCCAAATGTGTTTTGTGCACAACTAGAACAAGGTAGGGATGTTGTAAATAAAGGTCTATATGCTTTTTTGAATGGTGTGGGCATGGCATCTTTTGAAAATGAAAACATCAAGGTGGATGGTGCAAACTATTTTCTGAGTGATCAAGTGAATTTGACTAATTATTGGAATCAGATGTTCCTTGTAAATATTCAAAATGCACTCAGAAAGTGTATGTGAAGAATATGTATAGTGCATATGAAAACATTTGTAAGTAGTTTTAGGAAATAAAAATCAGAAAAGAAAAAAAATATCAAAACTGAAAAAAACCAAAATAGGCTATTTTAAGAGCCACCAGTCTATCATACATTATTTAAATTAACCCACCCACCTCTTTCAATTGGACGATCCGTATGCAGATACTACGATAGTCTGCGGATGGCATGTGCCAAATCTCAGTTGCCTGGCATAGAAAGGGAACTGTGGAGTCAGCAGACAGTTGTGGTGTCTGCGAACATGAAGGTTTAGCCAATCAGGTTTCATGGGTGTGGTGTACAGGAAAAGAGGGTAGCAGGAGTTGCGTTAGTAGGAGTTGTGAGAGGATTGAAAATGGCCATGGAGCATGGCCATGGAGCATGCAAAGCGTTTGAATTTTGGGGGACTCTTCGGTCCATTGGGTGAAAGTGTATGCTGAGCATTGTGGAATAGCCAAAAATCTTGGATTCTTGAATTGGGAGTGTTCTGGTATGGAATGTGCCATTTTGTGCAAATATGGTTCAATTGAAACATCCAGACATTATTATCAGTTTGTGGAATGTGAATGGAATTTCATTGCAGTTTGGACACATTGGGAAAGTTGAAGGAAATGTCCCCTAATTCAAAATTATTTTTTCACGCATTGCACAGAGACAGATTTGGATGCGTTCCTGTTCATTTGTTCCGCAAATAGAAGAAAGTGAGGTGCAACATCATTAACGCTGTGTGTGCTTTTTTCGCAATGTTGGCATGACATTGTTTCATGATGAGAACATTACATTTGATAGGGCCAACATATTTTTGCGAGATGGAGTTCATCTAACTGATGTGGGCATTCAGATTTTTGTGGAACACATTCAAAATGTTTTGAAGTAGTTTTTGTGAAAGTTAGAAGAAATAATGAAATTCAGTGAAATGTTTTCTTAGTTCAGTTCGTAAAACCATAAATAAAAAAAATATATAAAAGCTAAAACCCCCCAAAAAGTTTCTTTTAAGAGCCACCCTTTTTGAATGCAAAACAATTCAAATTAGTCCAACTGTCCCACACCTGAAATGTGTAGATGTCCGCAGATGCACAGGAGCCTACAACTCTTTATTTGCACTTCTGTTTTTTAACTGTGAAAGGAGACTCCTACAGGAACCCTTTTCATGTATTTTTTCAATTTCGTATTTTCTTTGCAATTTTTTCTCAGGAGAGGCAAGGTAGGGGAGGGAAAGAAGGGAGGGGGCACCAACCACTCGGACAAAGGGGCAAGTGGAGAGAGGAAGATGTTAAGTGGGCCTTAATCGGGTATGTGGCAGTGTTTCTCATGCTCCTTGACTGCAGCCTCAAAACACTCCAAAACTGCTCACCCCTATAGATCAGTCCTTCACGGTACATGCATAGCACTGTGACACTTGAAAGGTAAGCATCAACAGCATTCTGTATGGCCTGTGAAGCTGCCACTGGGATCCTCTCCACCAAAGGAGTATCCTTAGTGGTGACAGAAACAGATGATGGGGTGGAGGAAGTCAACCTGCTCTTACCTGAGACAGGTATAGCATTTCGCAGAGTACTCTGATGGGTTCATTTGGTGTGGCGACACATGGAAGTAGTCCCTTAGGAATACAAGATAGGTTTTACAACTTTGCACTCAGTGCATCGAACCTTGCTTTTACGAGCCTCTGCAACATTTCCAACTGTCGTAAAAAAATGGTCACACCCAGGACTCCCTCCGAGTACTGATGACATGGACTTCCTCCACTTCAGTTTCTTCTTCTTCTTCTTGATCCTCCTCTTCTGTATCAGTGTGCCTGTTTCACTCTCCAGTACCCCCATGTTGTTGAGGTGGTGGAGTTGGGGGTGGCTGGGAAGGAGGGATCATACATATTTCACTGGGGTGCAATACTGCTATTTACTTAATTTCAGGAAAATGTTCTTCAACCAGTTCATTCAATTTAAATAGTTTACAGGTCCCCTGGGCACATCTCTCGCTACAGAAAACGTACAGTTATATCTACACAGTTTTTCAGTATCACTAATGAATACCCTAGTAACTCTTATTGAGGTAAAGAAACCCCTTCATGCATGTTTTCTACTTTTAAGACAAGATTACTTTAATCACATACAGATACAAAAATAAATTATACAGATTCCGTAACTCTTCAATATACAGTGATTTACTGTTGTCTTGTACATATATGCTTTGACGCAAGAACAGTACTCTTATTATTAATTCAAAGAGAAAGAGAGACCACTAATACCTTCAATAATGTGCTCTTCACATATAATTCATGAGAAAAATTACATATCATGTTCAATCTGATACCGCATCAGCAAAACACACGTTTTCTTAATAATATACCCCCATGTTGACAAGACACTACAATTTTCGGACAGTTTGTTCCTACATCAGGTGTAAGCGTTATCTATTCCAGCAATCTAATAAAAATAAAAAATAAAGGAAATACCCATCGATTTCATCTATTAATACATCAATCACTTTCAGATTTTTCTAATAGCCAGAATAGTAACCTGTCTATTCTTAGACTGGCAAAATGAGCACCAATTGGAGAGCTGTGGGGAATAGAAATACAGTCTCTCACCATAACGCAACCTCACATTATACCTTTCACATATTTCTAACTCTAAACTGGACACAACTCGTCCATCAACTGACCAGTTACATGTCTTGTAGACATTGCATGTGCTCAATTAATTCCTAGCCAAACTGCCAACCACGAGTCTGCTCCACTCTTCCCTACCAAGACACAACCAAAAAATAGTCCTTGTGCAGATATGGCATACCCAACCACTCCTGTCTAATCCGTTAACTGCTAATCCAACATTCATTACCTTCATAATAGTTATTCAAGGTCCGATACATGACCAGGGAGGTGGCTATGAAAACAATTTCCAGTCCTGTACTGGCAGTTTAAGCAACGACACGAGCGACATCCATTGTGACTTATAACATTAATTCATTCAATTTCTGGACTGCAATCGCTGCCATGTTGGAATGGTCACTGAACGTTTTCATTTGCAATAACCAAGCGGGTCTGTATACATGGATGCTTGACCCATCAACTATAGTTAAGAAAATTGACACTTTCACTCAATGTTTAAATGCTACTTTCACTTTGTCAAAATAACTACTGGCGCTTCCCTATTTCCACAATATCAATGCTGTAATACGTGTTCCATATTAAACATTGTGTTCCATATTATACATCATCATTGTTGGATGGCCCATACCAGACAGGAAAGATGGATGGCCATGATGGTCTCCAAGATGTTCTGCAAAGTAGGTGTAAAGTACGTGCTCTCTCCTGGATAGCCAGATTGAGAATGAGGAAAAGTAATGGGTGGGTCTCTTAAGAGGAACCGTCTATGGGCAGTCGTATTATCCAGGGACTTCTGAGTCGCAAAAAGGGCTTGAAAAGTTGTAAAAAGTTACCAGATCAACCAAAAATGGGACTGGGAGCTGTGCAAGGTTTACGTTTCTGCTTGAAACACATGGATCACGGACACTGCTGTCATTCTGCATGAGTGCGGTCACATGATGATGTTCTCGGACGTCCGCAGCCAGACTGGTGTCCCCGGACATCCTCCAGGTGGGAATAGGAGGCGCATGCAATGGATGCTCATAGGACATGCATGGTGTCCGCAGACTAATTAAAAGTGCGTCACAGGAAAAATACATCCCCCTGTCCGGGGGCACCTCCTTTTTGAGTGTGGACAGCCCCGGACAGTCATACTGTCCGTAGACTAATTAAAGGTGCATCACACAGAGACTGACATATCCAGATATCACGCCTTCCAGTGGCACCTCCATTTTGTATGCGGACACCCCCGGACAGTCGCATAGTCCGCAGACTCATAATGAGAGTTTTCAATAAAAGTAGGAAACATTACACAAAAGTAAATAACATATTTATGGCCAAAAAATATATTTATTCAATAGGGATGGTGTATCGGAAAGGGAAACATACATGGGAAAATCAGGAACTTTTGAACAATAATTATGAGAGGAGGAAGGGAGTGAGGTTCCATCAAAGTGCCTGATTCATGGAATCATTAGCGCGCGAAATTGCAGATCTGCGCACCTTTCTGCCCGAAAATCACTGTTTAAAGTGTGGGGATGTTTGGATAGAAAGGTGCGCAAATCTGCGATTTCGGCCCTAATAATCCCATGAATCAGCTCGAAAGTGTCTTTCATTAAAATGTTCAACATTTGCTGGGGATGATTGTTGGGTACAAGGGAGACAGGTGCAAGAAGTAGATTGATAGGGATCATTTTTAATCACATGATTTTTCACATATACTTATACAAAAAACAAATATTTGTTAATGTGAGTGTTTGTACAAAAAGGTATATTTGCATGTTGTATACATTAGTTGTGATTTTAGGTACATATGTTTGTTGGTTGATGGGTACATCCTTTTTGGGTCATCCCTATGATCTGAGCCTTATAAATGCCACCCGACATACGCAGACTGCCGCGCTGTCCGCAGACTTTCTATCTGCTATATTGCTGGCGAGTACTATAAAAGGGGCTTGTAGCAGATTAAAGGTGCACTAGTAAAAACATATGAAATTCACTGAAATAAATGTTAAAGGAACGTTATGGTTAAGTTGCACTAAGGAAAACTGAAAAAAAACCTTACAATTTGCCAGTTATGGTACGTTAAGCAACCAAAACTCGCTCCACATGTTAAGACTAACACCCAGGACATTAAAGATGACATCACAAGTGATATTGATAACATCACTGATGACATCACATATGACATTAATTGGGATAAAAACTCTCTAAAAGGGGTGGTGTTTATAATTTTAGTAACATGATGTGCGGGGTGATCAGTAGATCCATTGTGAACTACTTAACGTATGAACGTTTGTACTCATCTCAACAAAACAGACAGTTTCAATGTTGCTGTAAATACAGGACCGAAATCATGCATACACGTAGGCAATGGCAGCAATCACTGTAGAAATACACTATTTTTAATTTGGTAATTTTGGATAGTAAAATAATGAATGGTACCTTATCAGATTTTCCACTAATAATAAAGATGGAATAAATATAAAATAGCTAATCATTGAAGATTTACTACATACTTGTGCTAGTACAAACAATCCATATCAAGACCTACAAGGCATACAAATCTGATGCACATACAAAGAAACTTACTACAGGCCCTGAGGTAGTGGCCCCGTATTTATGGTTATGTTGTTCATCTCATAAAAAGAGCACTTTTTGGGTGGCTTATAATGTTGCCTATGGCCCCATCAGACTAATTCTGCAAAGTTTAGTGTGGTTTCGTCAAGGGGGGTGGGGGAGTTATAGGAATGTCCCAAACTTTTTAAAATCCTCATAAACACAATGGAAAAAGATTATTACTTGCACCTACAGCCCAAACCACTAAATGGATTTGCACTAAACTTGTTTGACGAGTGGCGGCTTGGTCCCAAAAGTGTGCTTTTCAAATTTGGTATAAATCTGTCCACTAGTTTTTTTTTTAAAAGGTCAAAAAGTCAGAAAATCAAATTAGTGATATCTGGGTCTGGTCAGAGGACTCATTTCCTGATTTGGAGTCCGTGGACAACCCCTGGAGAAATCAGAGAGCAGCGTGACATTCGCGGACATCATATTCACGACTGATTGGTCAATTAAAAAATGTGCGGTGCAACAAAGAATTTCAAATGGGCACCATGTTGGACTTGCAATCAGCACTTGAAATCCACAGACATTGCAGTAAAAACATACTAAATACACAACATTGCACTTGACAAACAAATTAAACAATCTTTGGGGACGTAAGGGTGATGAGGATGGGATGGAATATGCTCATAAAATGCAAAAATGCAGGTGTTTTTTCTTCTATGAAGTCCGTGAATATCCCAGATAATCAGGGACATCCATGCATCCTTTCAGAATTATAGGGTCGGTGAAAAGCAATTTTTGGATGGCTTATAAATTGGCCGCAACTCAATGAAACTGCATTATATTTTACAATATCATTTTACTCCTACTCTTGGATGGTTTTGCAAAGTATGGTGCTGTTTTGGCAAGAGGGGGCACACTTAGAGGGGGGTCCCAAATATTTTAAAGTCTTATTTAAGGCTGTTGCTGTTTTCAGAAAGATTATAGACCCAACCATGACTGTTTGTGCAAAGTCTGAATGAATTTTGTGAAGTGGGGGCTAAGTTATATGACTTTTGTAAGTACATGTTGACACTTTTCAAGAAAAATAAAACATGGACGGACTTGCAGCAAACTCGTGCAAGGAGCATTGGCAAGGATCCGAAAGCATGGTTTTGCAAATGTGGCTGTGTTTTATTTTTTGAAAAGTCGCATAATGCAGGTAGAAAAATTGTGATTTACCTTTGGTGACTAAGATATAGCCTGTGGATATGGGCAGTGGCAAGATTATCTGGGTAATGGCCTTGTGGCCATGACCAGGGAAATCTGGTTAGTGACCATGACAATGAGGAGCCAGCAATGGGATTAAAGCTGGCATATGGCCTCCAGAGATCAGCTATGTGGTAAAGTTTTTCGAAATCAGTATAGGTTTTGAATGGGAAAAATGCCTGCTCGTGGCTACAGCCCAAAGTGATGGACAGGATTGCAGCAAACATTCACAATTCCAAAGCACAGTTTTGAAAATCTGTCCTGTATTTAATTTTATCTAAAGTGTATGGACAAAACAATTTGATATAACTTTGATGGCTGGGCAATGGGTCTGGCCCTGAGCAAGGACAAATGTGCACTCTGATTTGCTAATTGGGGCCTGCTGCCTGACCGAAACCCTAGGTTTAAATGGGAAAAGATATTCTGATTGCGGCTACAGCCTAAAGGTCTGGACTGGATTACAACAAACCTACATGAGGAGCATCAGCAAGAACCTGAAAGCATGCTTTCGCAAATCAGTCTTGTGTTTTATTTTTCCAAAGTGTCAAAATGTAAGTACACACAATAGTGATATAACTTTGGTGCATCTACAGTGGGCCTGGCTGGGACAAATAAACTTCCGGGGCAGCAGTGGTCCAGGGATATATATTGGTTTCTAAACCATCAATCAGCCCCACACCTCTAGTACACCAGAAGGGATCTGAAGAGATTTGAGAAACATGTAAATTATAAACTTGCTTGTACGATTTCAGTAATGTGGACGGAACTGCAGGCTTATCTCCACAAGGTTGTGACTCATTGTCCTGGATCATTGATTAGTTGCAGCAGAGCAAAAATAAAATTATTATCCAATGATAAAGGGACTGTCCAGGCAAGGTTGTATAAAAATGACTACTTTATTATTTTTAACAACAGACAGTTCTAACAAACTACAAAATAAAATACAGCCCCCCCCCTGTAAAGGAACACAGAGGACAGATGAAGGAAAGGGATACACTCTGGATAATGACAGGAGGGTAGTCGGTAAAGCAATCAGTCTTAACAGGTTATTTAGTTTCAGCACCAAGGGAGAAAGGGGTTGTAAATGTCACTAGAGGCCTTCGGAGAAGGACCAGGGGGACAGAATCACAATGTTCCTGGTGCTTGAGATGATCTTGATGCTCGACAGCATCAACTCCATTCCAGGAGGCTTTGCAGCGCTTGCGACATAGTTCAAGATGGGTGACAGTTGTGGGTATCAGACGGCAGGCAGTTCGGCAAGCAAGGCTAAACGGTCGGCTCCAGACTGGCATAGCCTATTCGGCAGCTCAGGGTCAAGAATCACTGTCTCAGTGCTGGATGGCAGATCTGGAATGGCAATCGAGGCATCTCTGACATCTTTGGTGAATGCATTGTGGAAAAAATCAGTGGTGCAGCCGGTCGTAGTTTGATGGCTCGACTGCCTCAAAAATGTCCTTAAAAGATGGACGCTGGTTAATGGTTGTTGTGGAAACTCCTCCTAGCTTTTTTTTCACAGGGCTTATGTCGTCCTTTAAAGTGGATGGCCAAAGCTGAGGAGAATGTTTGCAGGCAATGGCCTTGCCCTTTGTTCAGAGACTCTCTGGCACTACCAGGGCATGCTGTGTGCTTGCTGGGTAATGGTTCTGGAGCTGCTGGAAGGGTCCTCTGAGGTCAACATCTCCCTCTGTTCCCTGGCAGATGTTTAGGGATAATTGTGCTTCCCACTTGGAAATCCTTGCCTTCCCTTACTGGAAGAAGCTGTAAGGCAGCCAGTACCATCAGGCCGGGTCCAAAGGAGTCCTTCTTACTCCTTTCAAAGATGTCAGATGACCTTCCAAAGGAGGGCCTCAACCATCTTTAAAGTGAAATTGGTGTCAGTGAATGTTGCAGGCTAAGCCTACTTTAATGAACCAATCCTGCGTCCCCACCAACAATCTTCTGTTATGCGTTACATCATAACCAGAGTGCTTTGTAACAGAAAAGGTAAGTGGTGACAACATATACTACTATGTCCCACCGATCTTCCTGTCTGTTGTAGATCAAAGTATCTCTCTGGTTAATTGAGCTCTCTGTGATTCTAAATCTCCCTTGAGGTTTGTGACAAGAATAGGCTTCCTATCTCCCTCAATTCACATACTTATTCCCTCTGAAATAGGATTGAGCTGCAGGGTTTGCCTATAGTTAAACAGTTGTAACAGACATGACATTCACTGTGCTTCATACAGAGGGTTGGGAGCTAGCTTCAATATGGCACATTGCATATCAAAAAGGTGTTGGAGTTTCCTGCCTTTGGTTAGTTCTTTGAATTGGACTCTTTGTATGCCTGCGTCAATTAACTCTAATCAGTATGTGCTGCCACCACACAGAACTTTACAATAGGCAGGGCAGATCCATTGAATGATGTCATCAATTACATTTGTGATGTCATCTTTGATATCCTGGGTGTTAGTCTTAGCAGTGCACCATAGTGGCGTGAGTTATGGTTGCTTAACTTACCATAAGTGGTGAATTTCTGGAGCCTGCAACGAGAGTCACCCCTGGAGATAAGCAACCAGTACTAAAAGCCTTAGAAAGTGAATCATAGCGAGGCACCCACCATTGACCTGAAAAAGGTTGGAGCCACCTGAGAGCCACACTGAAAAGGCCCGCACAGTCAGGCAAAAACTTGTGCAGATTACTTTATTGTTGTTCAGCAAGAGCTACACCAGTACATCAACAGGATGCATAGGAATAAGCCAGCAATTTCTCTTTGTGTGAAGCCTTTAGTAAAAAAAAGGCTATCATAGAATGTTATTTTTTTTTTTAAGCATGAACGTGGTTAGAAATAGGTATGCCTGATGTAATATGTTGAATGGAGTTGGCGCAACCAACTTATGCATGTGGTTGTGAAATTAAGTTGATTTATTAGCCTTGATATTACCAATTGTCACTGATGAAATATTTATACAAATATTTCAATTTTGTACTGTACATGTTATAATTTGATGTAATCATTCCTGTCCATGACTTATGGTTTTGATCAATTGTTTTTCTCTACACATAGACTACCTGGATGATCAAGACCGTACCAGGTACCCTTAGTGAATTTCTTAAAATATATTTGGCCATGCACACTGACCGTGACTGAAGTTTAATGGCCTGTTGTAATGTAATTAGTGATGTCATCAGTGATGTTATCTGTGATGTCATCATTGTGGTCATAGCCCGCGCAGCAGGGGCTGCAAAGTTAAGGTGGTTTAGCTGAATTTCCAGGGTTTTGTTTCATTAAGTTCTCACCTTAACGTCCCTGCAACTCAAGTTTTTTTTTCTTGAATTTCAAAGGTTTTATTACAATGTATTAATCACCTTAATGTCCCGGCAACAAAAGTGCTTTCTTTTAATTTCGAGTGTTTTGTTATTCCATACATAATTAACATTAATAATACAAACAATTCAGCTAATGAAAACACTGTATTATGTCTAGAAAGTAAAATAAAAAGCAATTGGACAATCACATCAACCCCAAATAAAACTGTTGTTAAAAAAAAAGGTTTGCATATGTACTTCACTTTTTAAAATATGTACATGGATATTTACTGATCATGAATAGTTATTAAAGTGTCACAGTAGTTGTCAATTATATTTGAAAATAAATATTCACAAGACTACTGCCAATGTGTATATATATATATATATATATATATACATATATATGTTTTTTTTAAAGGTTTTATAGCCGCATCTGCCAAGGATACATGCGCGGCTACATGCAGCACCGACAGTGGGAGGGGGTAACCCACATGTGTGAAATGAGCCAAGAGAACATTGTCCTTCAACGCAGCTACGCATCTTCACGTCTAATATGTCAGTCAATGGTATCATGCATTGCGGTTCCGCGCCTCCACTTTATATGCGTCAACAACAATCCAATCACACATTGCGAAGTATTGACGAGATTATGCCCATGCCATTTGACATAACCTGCATGTACAAATAAGCCAATGGACGTTTCACTCCTGTAATGCAGCTATGCCTCTTTGCGCATAATGCATCATCCGATAATCATAACACACGCTGCGCTCCGCGCTTACATTTGACTTTTATATGCATCAATTAACTATCCAATCACGCACTGCAAAGTAATGACACAAGTACACCCATGCAGTTTGATGTAACCCACGTCTGCAAAATAAGCTGATGGGACATCAAACTCCTGTAATGCGGCTACGACTCTTTGAACATATGCATCAGCCAACCATAACAAGCGCTGCCGCTCGGCCCCTAAATGTGACTTTTAGATGCATCAGCAAACTATCCAATCACACATTGAGCTGTATCAATGTTTCTACGCCCATGCTGTTTGACGACATCCGTGCATACGAGACTGTCCAATTAGATGGAATGGCAGTCTGTAGCTGCAAATAATCACCACACCCACAAACAATAACGTTACATTAATCATTGCTTTCTGTACTTGTTAGTGAAAGGGTTTCTGAATAACTGCAAGCACTTTTGGCACTTTACCCCTAAAACTCTTCATCCTTTTTACGCAGTTATCCCAAAATCCATTTTTCCTTTGTCTTGTGATTTGTTTAGTTTATCTATTTTTTGTTTTACTTTTTTGTTTTCTTTTTTAACAAACTGTTTTATTTTTTGCAGCATTTTCTTTCCTTGTGTTGTCAATTTATTCTTTTGCCTGTTTAGACATTCCAACATGTCCAACCACGAAAGTAGGAGCAGTGAGGATGAGGTCATCATTTGGGTTGACAATCCTTCACCACCAAGGAAGAAGCACACAGGAATGAAGAATTGTTCTAAAAAAGTATGTATTGCTGGGGCTACCAAAAAATCCAATTATGCCCGAAATATTTATAACCGCGGTTATGTGATTGCGTGTCTTTCTTTTTATAAATGGAATGCAAAATATTAATAACAAAAGACACAGTAAAAAGAAGGATGTAAAGAATGCACTTTTCACACATTACAGCTATAGCTCTGGGTATGTGTCATCGAAATCGCACCTAGGACACCCCCGTCAATGCTACAGTTACCTGTGTCTCCAAATACCAATAGCACATTGGGATAAACCATAGCCGTGGTTATACATCTATGTTTGAAAAACAAAATAATATCCTTCTATCTAAAAAAAAGACAACAGATTCAGTTCAATGACACACACTTTACTAAGCACAATGTAATACATATGTTTTTGTGAGCCTCATATTTTATATGCAGTGGCATAACATGCACTATATAAAATATACAACATTAGTGCACAGTAAACTGTTGTTTCTTTGTACATTCTAATCATTGGGAAAAAAATCCAACCTGGATAAAAAAACAATACAACAATATAAAAAAACTATAAAAATACCACTACAAAATCAAACAGGAAATATAAACTGGGTGAAAATAAACAAAGAATATTATGCTAGGTGCATGCAGGACAAAGGAGGGGAAGGTTAAGTCAACTTGGAGAACAAGAGAAAATAGGGTAGGATAAGAAAACTTGAGAAGTCACCAAACAGATCTAGTTTATCAAACTGTTTTCATTTTTTGAAGCATTGTCTTTTTTGCCTGTCTTTTGGAAAATGTTACTTTGTCGTTCCTACTAAGACATTCCAAACATGTCTGGGCATGAGAGCTTGAGTAGTGAAAACATCATAATTTGGGTCGACAATCCTTCACCAAGGAAGAAGCTTAAACAAATGACAAAAACAGCTGACAGTTGGCGCTTCTTTAAAGTGAAGGAACGCTGCTCCAGAAAAGAGGCAAAGGAGGTATTGTGCACCTTCTGCAATAAAACTCAATAAGATGTCCCATCTCAAAGTCTAGGAACATTGATCATGATCAACCATCTGGTGTGAGTCCACTGAGACGATGTCGATGATGAATATTGTAAAGAACATGAACATCACAGAAGAAAAATCCTGGGGTCTGTTCCTTGCATGGACAAAAATCAGCACCACCTGTAGAAACTCCATCCACCAGTGCATTTAAAACACCAACTGGAAATTAAGCCTCTACATCAGCAGTGGTATCCAGTCCACACCCCCTCTCTTACCAACACTCAATCTAACCATATTGAAATTAATGTGTATAAAAATCTGTGACAGGGTACTTAAGAAGATGTCACATTTAGCGAATGGCAGAATTGAATCGCAAATACCAGATTACCAGGAATCGTTCGTTTTTTTTTTTTAAGTGGCAATTTATTTGTCCACCCTTTTATTTTCTAAACTTCAACAGCGTATCATAACCAAGTTCGCATTTACCAGGTGCACTGCCTCATAACCCTTCCCAGATTTAGTGAGGAAAGTCCTGTGTGGACGATGCCTTGAATGAGTAGCTAAGGGAGATGCCACAATAAAGGAATGGGAGAGATTCCACTCCATTGTAAAAATCATTATAAATAATAGAAAGATCACTAAGAAAGCATTCCTTACATCTCCTGCTTCCATCTGCAGCAGTACAACTATCTTTTGAATATAGGTTTACCTTTCATAGGAGATAATTGTACTTCTAGTGCAACTCCATTGGGATGATAACCATGCAGCTACAAGAAAATACAAAAATAAGCACATTACAAAAATGAACTTGCACAACAGCAGCAATTGAAATACCACACAAAATACTCGAACACCTACTAGTACTACATACCTCAAAATATATTAAAAGTACAAGAAGTACAAATACCCTTCAACCTTAATAATAAATACAAAAGCTACATGTCCACATTTTTAAACTTAACAAATGCATCATCTCATAGCAATGGTTACTACAACTAAAAACACACAACACTGCAAATATACCTTCAAATGTGTAAATAAAGATTAACGCTTACTTTCACATCAGCCACACTCCTGTCATGTGCACAGTCAGAGTTCAGGAATCAAAAGAACAAGAATGCAGAAATGTGTGGCTTGTATACTTTCCAAAACAAACACCAAAAAAGGGCTATATACAATAAAACTACTAAGATGGCTGACACTTTTTCAGCACAACTTATCACTAAGCCCTACACAAATGCAAAAGTAAGGAACAACCAATTCAAAACAGTTCATGGAATAACACGCACAAATACCATTCTGTACTGTATGATCCACATGAGCATATGATTATTGAAAAGAAAAACTACATTTATGGATGCGACTTTAAATTATACCTGCTTTTCCAGCCTCAACAAATGAAATGCAGAATAGTATTTATGTGCCTGCGCATGTGCTTTTTATAGATGTGGCTACAAAAGAGCCCCTCCTGGACGTTTGCTGATAACCGAGGATATTTGCAAAAATGTCTAATTCAAAATTGCATTTGAACTCCAGAAAACTCTAAAAACTGTCCCTGCCATGCCTACCAGCCACCCTCCAATCCTCATAGTCCGCCTCCACTCCCATAGTCTCTTACAATCCCACAAAACACTCAATGCGTATAAGATGCCACTCCACTCAAAATGTTGGATAGCCGGGGCTACCACATGTCCACAAAACACACAATGTGTCACTTGCATGAATATAGCCGGGCTGCAACGGGGGGTTGAGGATCTACCCGCGAATAGTAATGTTGCATGCTGGGCGGCTGTTGGATAGCCGTAAATAATTTTCCTTGAAACAGAGAAATGCTGCAGATATCATGGCTGGTTTGAAAACTGTGGCTGATTGGACACAGCTAGCTGTATTTGGTTGCTGGCTTTTTGCTGAGAAACTAAATATTAACATGCACCTAGGTTTGAGAGATTTTTGGTTTGGTTTGCGGGAATGCGTTGGTTCCAGGATTTTCCAAAATTTTAAGGCAATGTACGAGGGGTGTCCTTTACTTTAATGATGAAACAAAACATGGAAAACTAATGGAACTATTGCTTCACACAATCTTTATCCTTTTCAATCTCACTCAGAGGTAAAAATGCTGCTGGAATAATTGTCACATTGAGAAATCCCGGAGAAATGTTAATAAAGCAGTTTTAACATTCATGACAGACCACAACCAATTTGTGGATTGCAAACAACAGCATTCAGTTCTACATGGCCAATTTATGTAGACATGACGGGGTACACCTAACAGGTGAAGGAAATGAAGTGTTCCTTCATAACATAAAAACAGTACACCTAATGTGCTGAAGTTCTACACTAAGTGTACCCCAAAACAGCCTTTTAAGGACTACTTATCATATAAAAATACACACATACAATAAATAATAACAAAACATTTTTATTATTATATCCGCTGCTACAGTTTATTGATCTTTATCATAACCGCGGTTACAAAAAGTCAGTTGACGAGGGACTGACTTCAAGTTTTATTCTACAATCCAACTTAAATGATCAATACAGAACAACAGTACTCATGTACTTATGCAAAGTAACTGAAAAATAAGAAACCATAGAAAAATGCAAACCTTGTCCACCCGCACAACATAATACCGTAAGTGAGAATAAACAACCTAAAATGTATTGTATGACCCATCTAAAACTACACTACAATTGTTCCTTTTTATATTAATTTTGTTAAACTGTTTTCTTCTATCTTTCTCCAAATTCTCACATGCTCAAATGTCTGAAAACACACACCCAAAATCAAAAAGACGCTCTAATACCTACCAACTCTGTAGCTATGGTTAAGTTGCTCAACCAATAGGAACAGCACTTTTTGGATGGCTTATAACTATTCCTCCCCGGATGAATACTTCCCAAACTTTGAAAAAAATGTATATGGCCCAGTCAGATTGATTCTGCAAAGTTTAGTGAGGTTTTGTCAAGGCGGGGGGAGTTATTTGGGGTTCCCAAAATGTTGTTTTTTTCCATTAACATAATAGAAACAGATTTTTGTTCATGTCTACAGGCCAAATCGTTTGTCGGAATTTCACCAAATTTGCGGCAGGAATGGCGGCTTGGTCCCGAAAGCGTGCCATTGTAAATTTGGTGTAAATACATCCAGTAGTTTCTTAAAATGGCCCAAAAGTAGGCTAAATAAATATGTGATATCTATTTGATATCTGGGTTTAGTCCATGGACTCACTTCCTGTTCGGTCCACGGACGTGCATCCTGTTGGCCTAGAGGTCGACGTGATGTCTGCGGACAACAGGGGCACCCACTAATTGGATGGTGAAAAGCGTGATGTGCGTAAGATTTTTGGAAATGACCGCCATGTTGAATTTGGAGACAGCCACTGCTGTCCGCGAACATTGCGGTAAATACATATTAAAAACACAACAATGCACTTGTCAAACTCATCAAATAATCTCTGGAGAGTTGAGGGGTAATGAGGATGGGATGGGATATGGCCATAAGAAGCCAAAAAACACTGCTTTTCATCCCCAAAGTCCGCAAACAGTTTGGAAGTTAGCGTACAGTCCTGTGATGTTCGCAAACACATCATATGTGCAGGGACATCTATGCATATTTCTGCATTTCAGGGTTGGCGGAAAGCAGTTTTTTGGATGGCTTATAACTTTGGTGCCACTCAATGAAACTGCATGAAATATTGGAATGTTATTCTAGACCTGATTCTGAATGGTTTTGGAAAGTGTGGAGCTGTTTTGTCGAGAGGGAACAACAAAATATTGTTAAGGCTTATAAATGTGGGGCAATTTGACAAATATAAACAAAGGTTTGCAAAATGATTTTATATCTAGATATAAATGTCTTTGCAAAGTTTGTGGGATTCTGTCAAAAGGGGCAAAATTAGAGGGGTCCAAAATTTTGCAAATGCTTATAAATATAATGCCATTTCACAAATCTACACAATTATTTGCAAAAAGATTTAAGATCTAGATATAAATGTTTTTGCAAAGTTTGGAGGGATTTTTTCAAGAGGGGAATAAATTAGAAGTGGGTGTCAACATTTTTAGATGGCTTATAACTTTGTTGCCTGTTGACAAATGTGGACAAAACGTTTCAAAAAGATTGTAGACCAACTTTTCAATGTTTGTGTAAAGTCTGAATGGATTTTTTCAAATGGGGGCTAATTTTTATGACTATTATATGTACATATATTTAGAAATTTTTTAAACAATAAAACATGGGTGGATTTCCAGCAAACTCGTGTAAGGAGCATTGGCAAGGACCGTAAAGCATGGATTAACAAGTGTGCCATGTTTTTTTTTTTTTTTACAAGTGCCGTAATGTAGGTACAACAAATAGTGATATACTTTGGTGAATGAGTTATAGCCTGTGGCATTGGCAGTGGCCAGAATGTCTGGGTCATGGCATAAGGTCACAATCCAGACAATCTGGCTACTGGCCATGACCACAAGGGACAACAAATGGGGTTAAAGCGACCATGTCCACCTAGAACCGGCTATGTGGTCAAGATATTCGAAAGTGAGATAGGTTTGAAAAGGAAAAAGAAATGTGCTCCTAGTAATATGGTTATAGGGTTCTCTCTTCGCCCCTCTGCAGGCTGCCATGGAAAGGGAAGAGGGGCTTTGTATAGAGCCACACCTTCCCTTTCCATGGTCGCCAGCCTTTTTGTGTGCACCCTGGGTTACCGCTTTGGGAACCTGGAGTGCAAATGACCATCATACCCATTGCAGGGGCTGGAACAGGGATTACGGTCTGGAGCTCTAGTTATCAGCCCTTGCTTCGCTTGAGCCGATAACTTGGACTGCCGGGCCACATTATTCCCATTAGCATAACACAAAACGCTAATGGAAAAGTTGGAAAATCTTATTGAGTCTTTGTACTTTATTGAGAAAGGTAAAGTAGATGGAGTCTATAAGATTTTTTTTAGTTTTATTTTTTAACAGTGAAAGTTGGTTCCTAAAAGACCTTTCTTTTGCTGATTTTTGATGTATTTTGTTTTTGCAGGAGAGGTTAGAACATATGGTGGGTTGGGAAGAACCTGGCAACTCTCTCCCACTGCATTGCCACTTTCTGCTCAAATTTCCAGTGCTACACTGACGACACTCAACTCGTTTTCAGGCTGCCCTCTGCCACCTCCTCTCCCTCTCTCATCTCTGATTGCCTAACTGCCATTCAAGATTGGTGTGCCACCAATGATCTTTGTCTGAATGCCAGCAAGATGGAAATCCTCCTCATCGGCACACCTTCACCATCCTGTCCCTTCCCTCTCTGGCCAGCCTCCCTTGGTCCTCCTCCTACCCCCACCTGTGAGGCTAAGAACTTCTGGGTCATCTTTGGCTCCACCCTTTGCTTGTCTGCCCACATCTCTGAGGTCTCTAAAATGTCAAATTCCCTACTGCACCTCCTCAGATGTACTCTGCCTTTCCTCTCCTTCCCCTAGAAGCTCATGGTATCCCAAGCTCTGGTTCTCTCTAACTTGGACTATTGTAACAGCTTGTTTCTAAATCTATCTGCCTCTACTCTCCACCCTCTGCAACTAATCCAGAACATGGCTGTGAGACTTGTCCTTTGCCTCAGGCCTTGGGATCGTATCTCTCCAGCTCTGAAATCTCTCCATTGGTTCCCAGTGGATGCAAGGATTAAATTAAAACCCTCTGCATTGTCCGCAAGGCTTTCTGGGCCTGGGTCCAAAATACCTTAAGCTATTCCCTCCGTAAAACACCTCCCCTCTCGAGCTCTTCGCTCCTCTACCTCCAACTCCCAAGGGTCATTTATTTTTCAAAGAAACGAGCTGGAGGTAGATCTCTGTCTTTGGCAGCCTCCCTGCCACTCTAAAAACTTGAGGAGAACCATTTCTGGTTCCGGAAGCACCTCAAGACCTTCCTCCTTTCTTCTCCCTCTCTCCCCTGCTGATCTGTTCTCTCTTGGCACTGTGCACTTGGCCACCCTCTGTCCTCCAGGCCCAGGTACCTGCTCAGCCTGCCACCCTCCCGCACTGCATCAGGGCCACCACTTACACTGGGGTCTGTATATGTACCCATACAGCCCCCCCCTTTTCTTCCTGTACTTATCAGATCTACCCTGTCTGCTGCCTTAAACCTGGCAATTGCAAATTGCTGGCTGCACTACCACTGTTTGTTGTCTTTATTATTTATTTATTGTTATTTATCTGTTTCTCCTCTGCTTCGCACTTTCCACTTCTCCCACTTCCATGCACTTTTCCCCTTCCCCTCTCCCATGCACTTGCATGTTCTCATTGTCACTGGGCCTGGTAAAATCGCTATTTTGATCACCCCTGTTCCCCTTCCTTGCCTTGTCGTGCTCTGAAACACTTGTGCATTAGCGCGATAGAAATAAAATATCAATATCTATATCTATATCAATAATATGGAGGGGCTGCTGGACAGGGGAAGATGTTGTTCATGTGTTACTTCTAAGGTAGGGGGCATTGTTTTTCATGCTACTTTATCATAGCTTCAAAAGCACTTCAAAATTGTTTCCCCTGCAGAGTGATGTGTTGCAGTATATACAGAGGGTTGTTGTCTTCCAAAGATATGGATCAACAGCCTCTTTTATTACTTGCAGGGTAGCTGGTGGGATTTTGTGTCCCACAGGAGAAGGCTGTGTGGTTGTGTGGTTGTGTGGTTACAAAATTGGTTGAGGAAGATCAGGTGAGGGAAGACAGCCTGCTACAAAGGAAGAACCAGAGCATTGCGGTGGTTGGATTTGGAGTGGTGGCGCATGGAGGTTGCCCTTAGGAGCACTGTCCAGGTAGTCTGCGACTGAGTACAATGTTGCACTCACTGCATTTGCCTTTGGTAGCTTTAGCCTTTAGTAAATTCCCAACAGTGGTAAATAACTGCCACACCCATGATTGTCTCTGGTTGCTGGAGCTAGGCACTTCCTCTAACTCATCTTCTTGGTCATATTCATTGTCTTTGGAGGTACTGAGTTTTTGTTGTTGTGTGTCGGTCCTCTGGCTGGTGGTGGCTCTTGGGGATGAGGCATGGCAATAGCTGTTGCCATTTATAAGATAAATAGCAGTTTTGCTAATATTCTTCCAAGTATATTCTATGGTACATTTTGAGCTTGAAAGTTCCTAGATCAGTAGAAAATGCAGTTCCGAACTGTCCACAAAGCACTGCCCGATCGCAAAGTGCAGACGCATTCGCAGACACGTCATCATGCCGCACGCTGCGTTGTGGTCATGTGGCACTGTCCAGAAGGTCTGTGATGAAGACTTCGACGGGCACAAAACATTGGAGAAACTTGCAAAAAGTATACAGACTGTTAAAAATGATGCTCGAAGTTGGGAAATGGGAGAGTTTTAAGATGAAACATTGTAAATCGTACAAAAATGTTGCTAGATTGGGTAAGTATGATATTAGTAAGTTGTATGAAATTAGCATGCACTGGTAAAAACCCATGAAAATCACTGAAAAAAAGTTGTTAAAGAGACGTTATGGTTAAATTGCACTAATAAAAACCTATGAAATTCAATGAAAACATTTTATTAAAGGGCCGTTATGGTTACAAGTAAAACCAAAAAACCTCAAATTCACCAGTTATGGTAAGCTAAGCAACCATAACTCATGCCACCACCATGCACTGCTAAGACTAACACCTAGGACATCAAAGAAGACATTACAAATGTCATTGATGACATCACTGATGACATCACATGTGAAATTCATTTGAATGAAAATTCCATGCAAAGGGTTGTGTTTATAATGTTGTTAGCACGAAGTCAGGGGTGATCAGGAGACCTATCAAGAACTACTTAATCTATAAAAGAATGTACTCATCTAAAAAACATTGTATTGGAGCGTTGTTGTAAATACAGGAACCTAATCATACATAAACATAGGCAATGGCTGCAGCATGCACCCTAGAAGTACAACATATCTAATCTTGTAATTTTGGATAATAAAATAATGAATGCTACCTCATCAGAGTTTTGAGTCATGATAAACATGTAATAACCAGCTAATAATTCAAGACTTACTACACACTTGTGCTAGTACAACTTTTGACATCAGAATTTCCTAGGTATTCATGCAGTATTCTGTTAAAAATAGTCAGGCTTTAACAGTAACCTTGTGGTAACCTTTCCCCCTACAATTAATGCAGTCAAGTATTGTTAATCTGGGTCCAGTGGTACAGAGAAAAAAGTATTTTTCAAGTCTATCACTGTGAAACACGTGGCAGATTTTTGGATTCTGCACAAAATGGATGCAGGGTTTGGGGACAAGGGAAAACCTCCTTCTCTATGATGCCATTAAGTGGTCTTAAGCCCTGTATCATCCTGCAAGCACTGCCCTTTGCTTTTTTAATTGGATAAATTGCTGTGCTACATGGTTAATTTGATGGTACTATAATGCCTTGGTGTAATGAATCATGTATTGATTCTTTTATTCCTTCTTCTGCTTCCCTTGACAGAGGGTATTGTTTCACACGAGGCAGTACTGCCCCAGGTTTGAGTTTTATCTTAACTGGCGTCACCTCTTGTAAAAGCCCTACATCATGGGGGTTAGTCATCCATAGTTTGGTGGGCATATGTGGCATGCCTTCATCAAAAAAGGTTGGGGTGCACTGACAATGGCCATGAAGGGATTTGTCACTTGTCTATGCTGAATCATTATGTCACAGAGCATGCAAATGCCATTATGATCTCTCCATCATTGTCATTGTCAGTGATTAGTTCTTCATCTGTTAAATCGCCCAGTGCTATGTTGGGGACTGTTCGCCACTCGCATCCATGTGTGTCTAACCCTATCACAGCGATATGTGTCACTGACACTTGCAATAGCCTGCGAATCTAGGGATAATATAGCCCAAGGCACCACTTTGGGGGCAGCTACGGGCGGAAAACAAAGTCACAAGGCATCCTCCATTCTTGTCGTGTTATCTTGGGCACTACTTTTGCCAGAACCTGTATTCCATACACAAACATGTCTACCTCAACAGGCACTCCCCGGACAGTTATCTTATTTGCAATTGTGTTAATCAATAATATCGCTCAGAGGGGTCATATTCCCAGGGTTGAACACACTATGCCTCTTTCAGTAAAGGAGATTGTCATGTTGAGCCTGCTGAGGAGGTCCCTTCCCAGCAAATGTATCACTGAGTCTGCTCTGATGTTTAAATCTTTATTATATGGAACTGTGACCACAGCCCCAGAAAAACCCTGCGTTTCCCACTGCCGGTCTGACAACGGGAACTGGCCTTCCATTAGGCAAGGTTTTTTTCCGCCCCCGAGTCCATCTTAAAGATTTACTGTTTGTTTCCTATCTCTGCCCCCACCAGTGGTTCCTCGTCTGGGCATAGGGTAGTCGATAGGATTGGACATGCAAATGTTCTCTGTGGGCTGTCCTAGTCTGGATGTGTGTTTTTCCCTGGGAAAGAAAAAACATTTTCCCCTACCATAGCCATCCCTTGAAACGGTGCTGGTGCACCATTAGCAGTAGTGATGAAAGGGTTACTGTGTGTGTTCACCATTTGGTTCTGACATGTTAATCATTGCAGTGTCCCTTGGGGCAGTGCTCTCCAATCTCGGGTATTGCGGGGGTTGACCTGTTCCTTGTGTCTGTATCCACCCATGGGTAATCCATAGGGGCTACCTGGGTGGGTGTGCCCATACTGCTGTTCATTGTTCATCCCTGGTGCATTTGGCTAGTATGCCATGGGATGGGCACAGCATTCCCTCGCAAAGTGGCGCACCTCTCACATGACCAACATACTCACTGTCCCCCCTCAGGGTCCCTGTCTCCCATAGCCTCCTCTCTGACTCTGGTACCCACCTCTTCTGCTTCCAGGTCTTCCTTGCCATTGAAGCCTTCCATACTGCTCCTCTCTTGCCCATTGTGCCTGTCTATTTGCTGCCCACGTTGCTGTCATTCTCACTTGTAATGCTACCCACCCCTCCTCTCCATCTCCCAGTCTGTCTGCAGACAGGGTGGCTGCTACTGCCACAACCTTCACCAGTTTATTTTGTACAACCTTTGCTTCATCTGCTAATCTTTTGTGTGCAATTTCCTTCTCTCTTTCCTTGGTCCTCCTACAGTGATGCAGTATAATGCTTTGTATTTCAGACCAACCCTTGGCTTCTATACCGGCAAATTTGTCCAGGGCCTTCTGTAACTCCTTTGGGAGGCTCGTTTGATAATGAAATAAAA
>PGSH02011972.1:0-51166 GCA_002915635.3 Ambystoma mexicanum | reverse complement strand
GACAATGCATTACTTACCGTAAAAGCATTTCTGATGGTTGTATCTGCTTAGATTCACATGCTGTGCATAGGTCCGACATCCAGTGGTCACTGCGGAGTATTGCATTTTGTTTTTCGTAGTCGAAAAGGGGACGTCGACAAGGCGTGTCTGTAACACTATCCCTATAGTGACGTGCGTTGTACCCACAATCCCTCACGCGTCGAGGTCCCTCTGTTTGTATTTTTTCTGCCCTGAGGGAGCCTTCTATACGTGAGTGAGTACAGAAAAGAGAGAGAGATGTAGAAAGATGTCTATGTTCCTTCCATCCGAGCGGGGAGGAAGGGTGGGCGCATGTGAATCTAAGCAGATACAACCATCAGAAATGCTTTTACGGTAAGTAATGCATTGTCTTCTGATGTTTGTTAATCTGCTTAGAATCACATGCTGTGCATAGACTAGCGAGCAGTACCCGGAGTTGGCGGTGGGTTATGAGAAGGAACAGTAGAGAAAAGATGTCTTAATACTGCCTGTCCCACCTGGGAGTCAGATCTAGAGTGTGCATCTAGACAGTAGTGTTTTGTAAAGGTGTGCACAGAACTCCAGGTAGCCGCTTTGCAGATGGACTCAAGGGGAACATTTGCAATGAATGCTATGGATGCCCCAGTGCCTCGAGTAGAATGTGCTCTTGGCTTGAAGGGTAGTTCTCTCTTAGCAAGAGTGTAACAGAGAGTGATGCATTGAACAATCCATCTAGATATAGTGGACTTTGAGACTGCATCTCCTTCTCTTCCTGCTGCCACCGAGACAAAGAACTGATTAGTCTTTCTCAGTGGTCTGGTTCTTTCCATGTAGAACATGACAGCTCTGCGTACATCTAGTGTATGCAGACTTTTTTCTCCCAAGCTGGAAGGGTTTTGAAAGAACGTTGGTAGTTCTATTGACTGGTTTACATGGAATTTCGAGATGAATTTCGTGCAAACCTTGGGTGTGTGCGTAGAACCACCTTATCCTTGTGAACTGTTACGAAGGGGTCTAGAACAGAAAGAGCCTGTAGTTCACTTACTCTCCTAATGGAGGTGATAGCTATTAGGAAAGCAGTCTTAAGAGTGAGGTCTTTAAGAGTTGCCTTGTGCATGGGTTCAAATGGCGAGCCCATGAGTCTGGTAAGTACCACATTTAAGTCCCATCCGGGAGCTGGGTTAGCTATCGGAGGGTGTATTCTCTTTACCCCCTCCATGAAGGCCTTGATAACTGGTATCTTCCACCACGACACTAAGTTGGGAAGTGGTGTATGCAGAAAGTGCCGCCAGGTGGACTTTAATGGAATTGAACACTAGACCTGAATCCAGTAAATGGGTCAAGTACAGAACAATATGTGTGGGAGAGCAGTCAACCGGGTTGATGCTCTTACCTCTACACCAGATGACAAATCTTCTCCACTTGCTAGAATAGCAGTGGCGAGTATTAGGTTTTCTGGCTTCCCTGAGGATGTCCATACATCTCTGCGGAAGTTGTAGATGTCCAAATTCTATGATCTCAGGAGCCAGGCTGCTAAGTTCATGGTCTGAGGGCATGGATGCAGTGTCCTGCCCTTGTCCTGTGACAGCATGTTGTACGGGCAGGGAAGTTTCACTGGGGGAGATAGGGACATCTCCATCAAGTGAGCGAACCATGGCTGCCGGGCCCACATTGGGGCCACTAGTATCATGGTAACTTGTTCCTGGTGCATCTTGTGCACAACTTTGTTGAGAAGGGGAGTCGGGGGAAAGGCGTAAACAAATTTCCCTGACCATTGAATCGACAGACCGTTCCCCTTGGACTGGTTCTGGGGGTACCTGGAGGCGTAACTTTGGCATTGTGAGTTCTCCAGAGTTGCGAACAGGTCTATTTCGGGGAATCCCCATTGCGTGAAGACGTCTAAGACGATGTCTTCGTGCAATCGCCATTCGTACTCTTCGGGCAGGGGGAAGTCTCTGCTGAGTTCGTCTGCTAGCAGATTGAGTTCCCCTGGTACGTGTTGTGACAGTAGGAACATGTGTCTGAGAGCCCACTTCCATATATTCTGGGACAGCTTGGACAGTCCTGGAGAGTGGGTGCCCCCCTGCTTGTTGATGTAGTACATGGCTGTGGTGCTGTCTGTAAGGACCATCACTGTCTTCCCTTGTAGGTGTTTTGGAAGGCTTTTAGTGCTTTGAACACCGCCAGTAGCTCCAGTAGGTTTATGTGCTTGGATGCTACGCTCGGAGTCCACACTCCGTGAGCAGTCTGATGGGATAGGTGAGCCCCCCATCCTGTGAGGGATGCGTCCGTGGTTAGAGTGGCCTCCACCGCGGGTGTGGCAAAGGGTTTTCCTATTATCAGGTTTTCCTTTGTCCACCACCGTAGCGAGAGAACCAAGGCCTGCGAGACCACCACTAGATCGTCCCATTGTCCGCTGGCCTGACACCACTGGCTGTTGAGCCACTCTTGCATTGGGCGCATGCGCAGGGCGCGCGTGAGGTACCAAATAAATACACAACGCCATCATTCCTAGCAAGCGCATCGCTTTGCGCACCGTCACCTCTCGACCTGCCACATATTGGGGGATCTGAAACAGCATGTTTTGGACCCTCTCGTTGGAGGGGAAGACGAGGCCGTCCTTTGTTCGAATTAGAGCCCCTAGGAATTGTTTGACTTGGCTGGGGTCTAAGCTGGACTTCTTCTCGTTGATGGAGAAGCCCAGTTGGAACAAAAGGTCTACAGTCTTTTGGGTGTTTGAGAAGCATGTCTCGTAAGAATCCCCTGTTATGAGCCAGTCGTCGAGGTAAGGGTATACTGGGATGGATAACCTGCGCAGGTGGGCCGCTGCCACTGCCAGTACTTTCGTGAATACCCTTGGTGCAGATGCTATGCCGAAGGGTAGCACTCTGAACTGGTAGTGTTTGCCCTCTATCATGAACCTGAGGTATTTTCTGTGCGCTGGCAACATTAAAATATGAAAGTATGCATCTTTCATGTCCAGTGTTGTCATGTAATCTCCCTGTGATAGCAGTGGGATCACTTCCTGTAAGGTCACCATACGAAACTTTTGGGGTTTGACAAACTTGTTCGCTGGGCGCAGATCTAATACAGGGCGCATGGTTAGATCCTTTTTGGGTACAAGGAAGTACACTGAATAAATACCTTCCATTACCTGAGATAGAGGCACGACCTCTATGGCTCCTTTTTCCAGCAGTTGGTCCACTTCTTGGAGAAGGATGGCGAGGTGTTCTGGTGTCATGCGGCGTCCCCTCGGGGGTCTGTATGTTGGGGAACTGTTGAACTCTATACAGTAGCCGCGGGCTACGGTGGAAAGTACCCAGCGGTCTGATGTTATTCCCTCCCATGCTGGAAGAAAGGATGTTAACCGGCCCCCGACCGGCGTTGCATGGGAGGGGACGCGAATCTTCGCGTCACTTGGTGGTGTTGTTGGCTTGGGAGCCTCTGGGGGTGGAACCCCGGCCTCTTCCCTTTGCCACGGCGTTGACCCCTCTGATTGTACTGGCCACTATTACCTTGGTAGTTGCTGGCAGAATACTGTTGTTGGTTTTGTTGCTGGCGTTGTCCACGAAAAAAGCGCTTATTACCAAATCCCCGCCTGTTAGGGGTTTTGAAATTTGGTCTAAGGTCTTTATTGTATCAAATTCTTTCTTCGCGTTCTCCAGCGCGTCATCCACTGCTCTCCCAAAGAGGTTGGACTCCTCTATGGGCTTATTAATAAGGGACGCTTGTGTTTCCGCCTTAAACCCGGAATTGCGAAGCCAGACGTGACGCTTCAGCAAAATTCCTTGTACCAAAGTGCGGCCAGCCGTCTCTGCTGCATCGAGGGTATTCTTGACGATGCTTTGGTTGACCAGAGAGCCCTCGTTAACTGTAGCCAGCAAACGAGTCCTTAGGGGTTCGGGAGCTTCTTCAATGTCCTGTTTAGCTTTGCCCATTGAGCATCAGCGTAGCTTGCCAATAGTGTGTTATTATTGGCAATTCTGGTAGAGAATGCTGCAGAGGTGGTGATTCTCTTGGCTAGGGCATAAAGCTTCTTCCCCTCTTTATCTGGGGGTGCCTCGCTGGTAGATAGTGGGACTCCGGCCCTTTTCCTGGTGTTGGTCACGACCAGGGAGTCCGGGATTGAGTGACCCTTAATATATAATGGGTCTGATTGAGAGGGAGAGAACAGTTTCTCAATCCTCGGATTGACCCCTCTCACCAGTGCAGGAGTGGACAGAGAAGGGGTAATACGTCTCTTAACTGAGGCGAAGATGGGGATAATTTGGCTAGTGGGGGGTTTTTCTTTGATAATCCTCTCCACAAAATCGGTGTCTGGGGTGACCTCCCCAGTTTCAATTTCGAAATGTGCTGCTGCCTTCTTCAGCAGTGCATTGAAGGTGGGTTGATCATCGACAGGCGAAGGGTTCCTGACTGGTGTAGTTTCAGTAGACCTGATGACTATACTGCTACTGCCTGTGTCAGTCGACCTAGCCGGTGACTGCCAGGGATTTGGGTCGCCCTTGCCTGTGTCCCATGGATCCTCCTCACATAGTGTTAGTTTCATCGTGAAACCTTCCTTCTTCTTGTTGTTCTTCAACATAGCGTGAACTCATCTTCCTCCTGGAAGAAGGGGTCTTCCTCAGTGAGATTGTAAGAGTCCTTGTCCTCCTGTTATGGGGTTCTAAAACTTCTGGTATTTAGCCCTGTGGACTCTCCAGGGGTGCCTCCCTTGGTCTCTTTGGTGCCCTGTCTTCTGGGATGGACATGAACCTGTCTATTTTTATCCATTACAGGTCTGGAACCTTTCAAAGGTCACTGAGGCGGCCAGGGACGGTCTGGGAATGAAAAAGGAGTTTCTTCCTCCTGTTTATTGTCTGGTTCTGTCCCATTAACGTTGAAGAAAGTGAGCCTTCGCCTTCTGAGTAGCCTTCTCGCTGGCGTAGGGCCTTCGATTCGGCGTCGGGAACTGGCCTGATCTGTTTTCCGGCACTTCCGGCGTATCTTTTGCCTTGTGCGTGGTTTTCGGCGTCTCACTCGCTGTATCTTGCTCTGGCCGTCCCCTTAGATGCTATGCGGGCGAGCTTTCGGCGATCATTCTCTTCTTCGAGGGATCGTCGCCGTTCGCGCTATGTTAATCGTCGAGTCTTTGCTCGTCAAGTCCTTTGCTCGTCGAGTCCTTGCTGCAACGTGAGCACTCTTTACGTGCGCGTCGCCAGAGGTTTGGTGTTTTTGCGCCTTATTTTTAGAATGCCCAGTCGCCTGTCGCTGGAGGTGGTGGCGGGGAGGGCTGACGACCCTTACGGTCAGCAGAAGACGGCGGTGGGCCGGCGGCCCCGGTTGCGCTATGGCTTCTTCGTCTTCGACGAATGTGTTGTCCGGGGGTTATGTGCTTTGGTGTTTTTCCTGTTGCGTTCCTTGTCGCCGGGGTGATCCTCCCATAAGCTCGTGTGTGAGCCGGGCTTGTCGGCGGGCCGGGACGGACGGGTACGCGGAAGCGTGAACGCTCCTTTGAGAGGTCTACAACCTCCGTTACGGGGCCGTGTAGTCACTGTTTCTTTCGTCACATTTCGGCGGCGGCGGCAGTGGGCGAGCGAATCAGGCTAGACATGCATAGGGCCGCACACCTTTTGACCCTGCGGTCTTTTAGAGTTTTGGGCTTTAGTAATTTACAGGCCGCACAGCCGTCCCCGTAATCGAGGGGTAAGCAACGGTTGCACCGTTTGTGCTTATCCTTCCAGGTGTATTTACCCTTGCAAAGCGGGCAAAACCTAAATGGCGTCCTCTCCATAGCTGAGGGCAAGAAGTGTGACTACGACCTTGAAAGAGAAAGGCATTCTTAAAGAGAAAGAAAAACCACACAACCCCACTCTCCCTACTGTGTATGGCCGGCGAGACCAGGCCACCGTGTTCGGCAAGCGCCGAAGGATCCCCCTCCGCTCGTCTTGCCCGTCGAAGATCTTGCTCGGCGGAGAAACAGCTCTGCGTCGAGGGAGGGATCTACGTTATTGATTTAATAACAAACGACCAAAGGTCGAAGAATCTATTTGGCAATGTTCTCTCGAGGAGCTCCGCATAAAGGCGACCGTAGGCTTGGGCGGAAAAAACAATCTGAGGATCTCGACGCTTTAAGGGTTGTGGGTACAACGCCACGTCACTATAGGGATAGTGTTACAGACACGCCTTGTCGACGTCCCCTTTTCGACTACGAAAAACAAAATGCAATACTCCGCAGTGACCACTGGATATCGGACCTATGCACAGCATGTGATTCTAAGCAGATTAACAAACATCAGAAACATATGTACAGGAAATGCCCCATTGATGGTGGTGATGTTTAGCAGTGATACAGAAAAAGACACATATTAACCAAATAGGGTGGCGTTTACAAAGTCCAGCAGTGCCACATGAGGTCAATTAGGAGTGGAAGCATTGTCTCAATTACAGGAAGCGTTTCCACTCTACGCAGATGTTTAAACCTGACTGGACAGAATTTAATTTGTGCACCCATTTCTGTTCTAAACGGGTTAAGATTCTGTCGACGTCTCCCCCTCTGATGGTGGCAGTAACTTTCTGTATTACCACCCATTTGAGGTCGCATATTGGTGTGATTTTTCTTGACAAAATGATCTACACCTCGCCTTCCTGTAGAATCTCCAACGCTTCAGCCCTCTTGTCGTCAGGAAGTCCAGGAGGGGGCCATCTTGAACTTAAGTTCCCTGTGGTAACGCGCCATGATGGCGAGGGCGTTAGCGGCCTTGATGGTCATCGCTACCGACGTGATCACTCTTCGCCCCATGGCATCCAACTTCTTTCCTTCATCGTCCGGTGGGAGGAGGCCGGCGACAAGGATGAGCCCGAAGACTTCTTGGCCGCCCCCGAAACCACAGAGTCTGGAGACGGCTGGGACCCTAAGCACTTGGGCGCAGAGTCCAGCACTCTGTATTTCTTCTCCTAGCGATCCCTCGTCACCGGAGCCGACGAAGGATTCTTCACGAGGGACAACCACTCATCTCAAATGTTATCCAATAATGGGATCAACAGCACGGTCTTCCTTTTCGCCTCCCGGCGCTGGTAAAGGAAACCTTACTTCTCTGGGACAAGCTGGAACAGCTCCGAGGCCCTGGAGATCATGGCGTGGAACGAGCGAATCTCGTCGGGCGGTGACGATCTGGCCGGTGGAGACAGGAGATTCCCCCTAGCCGCCATTGTCATCCGTGCCAGGGCACATCGTCGCTGTGTCTGGTTCCGTGTCATCCCTCGGGAGGGAGAGAGAGGCGAGGAGTGAAAAGTTTGAGGGGGGTGAAACTCTCCTCTTGGATGGTGGTTCCTCCGATGGCCTTGGCGCCCTGGGGGGGGGCATCATCGCAGGGGGCATGTTTGTCTGGATTTCAGAGCACAGTGTATGCAGAGCCGTCAGAACGCCTGGTGAGATATCCCCAGGAGGCTGCTGGGGTGGAGGTGAAGGGGACCGGGGCGTTTGCGGCTTATGCTGGTCCACTCCGTCGTCACCGCCCTGTTGCTCCTCGTCGTCGCTTTGTCACCATCGCCCTCGTCGGGATCTCTCCCGTAGGGCCTGCTCTCAACGCATCTCCCCTCGTGGAGGACCGGGAGGCTGGTGATCTCTTCTTCTGAGGAAATGTCTGGCCTGGAGGACTACCATGCCCCCCCCCTTTCTCTGCAACCAAGGGAGACGGTTTTGGTGAAATGATGCGCATCATCTTCTGCAGCGTCTTTTCGATGGGCCGGAAGGGGGGACTCCCTCCTGGCAAGCAGGGATACTCTCGCCTTCGGGCCCTTGCCCTGCGAATCTGCCCTGGAGGCCTTCGCGAGGGACGCTGCTACTACTTCGATGGAAGTGTGGGCCTTTGTCTGATGCACCTGGGCCTTCACGGTCTACACCTTCGGGGGAGGGTCGGGGCCCCGCTCCCCCTTGGCCTTCTCTGTCGGGCCGGTCTGGGTCTTCTCCAAAAGCTTACCCGGATAGTCCGACTTCCTCTTCTTTGAAGAACTTGAGCGTTGGCTCGTGGTCGAAGGTGCTGGAGAGGCTGAACTCGCCCTGGCCCCGAGGAGCCCGTCGCAACGGCGCTCCCGAAGGCAGTGGACTTGCGGTGCTTAGCCTTATGTTGGGCCCCCGCAGGAGGGGTGCCCTCAAAGGTCTTAGAAGACCACTCAGCTTTCTTCTTCTGGGCAGGGGAGGCATGCTGCCAGGACTCACCCAGAGCAGGGGCCTTGGCCTGCAGCCACTCGTTGAGGCGCTTGCGTCGGTCGGCCCGCGTGCGCGGCACCATCTCCCGACAAGCCACGCAGTCGTCCTCCACATGCGTCTGGTCCGAATGCAGGCAGTAGAGGCACAGGGAATGTCCATCGTCCGAAAAGACGTTCCGTAGGTTGCAGCCAGGGCAAACCTTGAAAAGAGGCGCTGAGGTCCTTCTCCTCCGCCATGACATGCAGTGTATGCCTCGAAGAAGCTTCTGGAAATCTCCAAGAAGAAACTACAAAGATCTGCCCTAGAGGGGCGCTGAAGAATCGAAAACTGGACCCCGTTAAAAGGAAGGTTGATCGGTGGAGCTTGAGGCTCGATTGACCAAAAAATATAGAGCAAAACTCTTAGAAAAATCGCAAAACGCAGTAAAAGCTCGAGAGCTATAGCACGAGGACTCCCAACACTTGAACGTGCAGTAAAAATCTGAAGATGGCTGCCAGAGGAGGGGCTTAGGTAGAAGGCAGTCATTGGCTTGGGGTAGTATGACCCAGAGACCAGTGATTGGTTGTTAGGAGAAAGACAGTTCAGAAGTGAAACTAAAACTGATTTTTTCTTTACCGAGGATTCCCAGCCTGACAACGGGGAATATTCATGAGCATGTGAATCCATGCCAGACCCCATGTTGGAGAAGCAAACTAAACCGGGGGAACCTCCAGAGGCCGTATCGAATTCCTGTGCCAAATGAGACTATAAATTATACATTTTTTTTTTTTAAGTAGATACATCCCTGATTAAACATCTTCGATCTGAAATGCATTGGAAGTGGGCTGTCCTCTTCAGAAGCACATTTATTTTGATATTTGCTCATTAAAGATTGCCTACATTTACCAAACTTTACTTTGTATAACCAATGTATAAAGATTTGTCACAAGAATTTGTGAGTGCCACAGGAGGTGCCTGCAGTTTAGGTTGCTCTTCCAGACACTGTACTGGATGTAAAATATTAGATATTTTTTCTCAGTTTTCATAATATATTTGTAGAACTTCACAATTCAATCATATTTTTTACACAGCAGTTATTTTATTTGTGATAGATTGAAAAATGTGTAGCGGGTGTAGGAGAAGCCTACACACAATTTACATTTGGGCTTACTACACAGAAAGAAGGAGGTGGGATCATTTAGCAACTTGTCCTTTCTCTCCTCTCTACAGTTCCCAAACCGGCTTTAATTTCCTGTTCTTCGGGGGCGTATGATGTAGTAATCCAGCCTTTGGGGAAATTCTCCTTCCATTGTTACCTCTTCTATAGGAGGAAGCATTCACAAGGGGTCCAGGTGTCCCTCATCCTGCATTTCTGAGAGAGTCCGGTCTCCTGTCCATGACAAACTTTTCATCTTGTTAGGGTAAGTAACAGTTTTCTGAGAATAGCCATTGTGTGCGATAGAAAGAACTTTTGTAAGATCAAGGGGGACTATCCTAGGAAGGCAACAGAATCCAGCCGCACACCTCTTACACAAAATGAGAACAATCACTCATACTAATTACCGTTTTTATGCTGATTGGACGACGACATTTGGCAACATGGAAAAATCAGTGCATTCAGTGGAAAAAGCATTAGAAGGTAGTCGTCATGTAAATAAATACAGAACAATCATTCACCTCCGTGGAAAGGGGTTTTACCAACATATAGAAGCGCCCTCCTGTCAAAGAAGAGGTCATGTGTGTGTGAAAGATTAGTTAAAATACGAGGAAACAAAACATTTGTTATGCCTACAAACTGAGTGAAATCCCTATACCACACGAGGGAGGAAGGCCACCTGCGGATCCTGTGTTTCCCAGGTGTAAACACAGTAGAGATGCTGAAGAGGAAGTCGTGATGGCCGCCTTGGACAAAGTACTAGTACCGGCAAAAAAACAGGGTGCAGTGATGATTGCGTTATGTTAGCAGCAAGTGCGTTAAGTTAGCAGCAATTCAGAAGTATTATAATATGCAGAAAGTGCTCAAGAATAAGAGGCTTGAGTTTCAGGGTCTGTGTATTTAGAAATTAAGAAAGATTTGGAGGGACAGAGTTAAAGGCAATCTTGAGATGAGATACCCAGAGTTATCATTACACACGAACTTGCTGCACGTTCCGGAGTCATTTTGTGGGTAGAGGAGATATTCCTGTTCTGTGATGGCTAATGAAGAATTTTGTTGATTCTGGTGGAAGATGGGCCAAGGCTAGGCTTTGGGTGATCATATGGAAGGGCCGTTCAGGAAGGGCATGGGGACTGAAGGGAATGTTATGTAGAGAGCTTAATTCGAGATTCTCACTCTTCCTCCTTTCTTTTGCTTCCATCCCTCCTCTACCTCAGAGTTATTTACTCAGGTTAGGTTTTCTACAATTTGGGATATTTGTATGTGTATGTATGCGGTAACAGGGAAAAACCGCAGAATTACAGGCCAATAGCCCTGTTAGACATTATTGGAAAAATATTCGCAACGTTATTGCTCAAACATTTTCAAGCCTGGGCAAAGACTTCACAGGCACACGACCCATTTCAGATGGGCTTCCTAAAAAATGGAGGTACGTCAGTAAACATCCTATTGCTCAATTTAATCAAGGCAAAGGTCAAGCAAGGTTTTCCACCAGTGTTCTTGGCCTTCATAGATTTCTCGCAGGCCTTTTATAAGAGTGGACAGGGGCCTGCTTTGGTCTAAACTACGCAAATGGAAGTGCCCTAATGAAATACTGAATCCAATCACCTAGCACTTCACACAGCTACCAAACTGCGAGTCCGACTCAATAACCAAGGAGCATTGTCTGAAGAGATTCCAGCAGAGCGTGGGGTGAAACAGGGCTGTCCTTTAGCCCCGGCCATCTTTATAGCTTTCTCGATGATTTCAAGGACACAGAAGCCTCAGTCCGAGCATTTCCACCCAAAATAGGAAACTTAAACATGTCTCGCCTATTGTACGCAGACGACCTAATATTATTAGATCAGACGGAAATAGGATTACAGCGGCAATTATCTAATTTGGCACAATACATAAGTTCGAACAATCTGGAAATAAACAAAGCCAAAACGAAAGTCATGATTTTATCAAAAAATCGCTCCTACAACAGATGTAAAAAGGTTGTTTTTTGGAAAATACCAAGATTGAAGTAGTTGAGCAGTACAAATACCTGGGCATAACGATAGACAACTCAGCACAGGAAACATCTATGCAAACTATCCTATGGGGTAAAGTCAGGAACCTACCTGCCCAGATGAGAGCCATAGATAAACAGTACGGTACATTTTCCCTGGTTGCCACTATTCAATTCTACAGAGGCAAAGTAGTCCCGGCTTTAACTTATGGAATGGGAGCAACCCTGTCCATGCCGACTTCAATCTGGACCAAAATAGAAGGTCCACTATGGGGTTCAGTCCTGGGTCTACCCAATTCAGCCGCAATCGCAAATATTAGGCGTGACCTAGGGCTTCCATCCCTACTTTCATCAGTGGAACAGAATTCTATGCAAATTTACAGAAAAACCCTTCTTCAAGACACTCTGCCGATATACAAATCGATTGCTGCAGAATTTTCAACTGGCCAAATCAACATTTTGAAAAAATAGACTGGAAAGCAAAAAACAAAACTTGATGAAATAGCTTGCACTGAAGAAGAATTGGTTGGAAACCCTGAGAGAATAAAGCGTAAAATGGAGCTCATGGACTGGATCAATACTAGCTAAGCTAACAAACTAACCACACACCTGCCACCAACTGTTAAACTAAAAGCCCCTCTGCTATACTGTTCAAAATTTCCTGACAAAAATCTAATGAAGACCTTCCTGAGAGCACGTTTTAATCTAATGCCTACACGTGAAATCCTGTGTATCAGGCTCCAATCGGTCTCCAAAGAATGCAGACTATGCAAGTCACCTGAGGAACCGGGAAATCTGAAGCATTTACTACTACATTGTAAAATGTTAGATCAAGAAAGAAGGACCTATCTTTCACCTCTTGGGATGCTTTCTTCAGTTCTAGAAGAAGACGTGTGGTGGAACAGACTACTATCGGGGGAGGGGGGTGGAAACAAATGTACCATCACAACAGCAAAACTTCTGAACATTGCCTTCGACAAAATGACAAAAAACGAAAGTATGGGGAACACAGAGACAGAGTTTAGAACACTGAACTTGGATTTTTTCTATGAAGAAATTCTTAATGTTATTCGTCCTTGTAAAAATCACAAGTTGATTACATACAAGTAAAAAATAATTTTAAAAAATATGTAAATTGAACTTCTTGTTGGAGTTTAACAGTAGGAGGAGTGGGCTGGTGGGGTCAAATACTGGAGGCCTTTTTTCTTCACTGTGCTGCATTTCTGCTGGGGATGGTCAGCTCATGTTCCCTACCTTGATTAAGTAACAAGAGCTCCATGATAAATATATACATCCAACCAGAATTTTAAAGCAGTACAAATACCAATAGACCCAAGAGGACCTCAAAGATGCCACTTTGTTAAAAATATTCAAAATCTTTAAAACAAGAAAGACGGGTGGGGGAGGGGGAGTGTGGAAGTGCAAAGCAGCAAAACATTTAGTCTTAAAATTGGCTGTCAATGGATAGATAAACAAGTACTGGCAATACCAATAGTTTGGACTTTTGTGTAGGCATGTGAAAAGCACTAGACAAGCACTGCAGTAGTGTTATTAACTGCCCATTGATAATACCAGGTGCAAAATGGTGTGAGTACCTGGGCATCTAATAGCAATGCCTGGCAAATACCCAATACTTATACATAAGCGAAAACTGTTGGCTTTGCCAATGCTTGATTTTAACACCACAACTTTAGTGAAGGTCATGCATAGTGCTTAAAAATTGAGTGGCTTAAGGCAGAACTGGTTAAAACGTTTTTTACTACACCAGTACCTTGTTTACAGCACCAATTAAGTCATTAACTCCAAGACTGCTTTGAAACAATATTGGCAGGCATTTGGAGTGAAAAGTTTGATGGTAAGGATTCATTAAAGCAAGTTCAAAGAGTTCCCATGAGGAGGTGCTTTGAAAGTGTAAGAAAGGCATGATATCAAACAGTGAAGACAGACACAAGTGATCACAGTTCAAGGGTGTTTATTGAACTTCAATGTGTTGGTTGAACACCTATCTAAACTTAAATCCAAGGATGGGCGCAAGCTACGACCATCAAAGTACAAACAACAGTCCTAGTGGTGCCTCTGCCAACATAAAAGGGCCAATACTACTGCACCTATTGCCAATCCTTACTTCCAAATACTGATGGTGTGGAACAATAATATATACAAAAGAAAAGTGTTCAAGAAATAATATGTCCAGATGATAGAGCAGTTGGCTCCCCTTCCCCACGTTTTCAGCATGGGACAAGGCGGCACACTTGAGTTTTGCACACACACTGGCTTCTTGGCCACGAGGTACCAGTTCAAAACATAAGCATCAGTGCCTTCCGCCAAAGTCTCTCTCCCAATGACAGTCTCTTAGTGCAGAGGGTCCTGATGTAACAAACAAACACAAAAAGTTCCTTTCTCTTGATCAGGATTTTCACATTCACAAGTTCGCAACTGGTCTCCCTCGTTCGGGTTTGGACTGCGATGCCCCTCCTTTGGGCTCAGATCCTCTTGATATCTAAATCAAAGACTTTCCAATGTACGATGGGTTTTGCTTAAACTATTGCTGGACCACTTCAATTCACTTCACACAATTGTACTCCATCTTCAACTTTAGTTTTTCTTAGCGGGATACCTCACAGAGACCTTCAATTGAGTACATTCACGGTGCCGGACCACTGTCAACAGTATCGTGTCTTTCCTTCTCAAGTCCAAACATTCATCAGTAGTTTAGCTTTACTTGCATCTTTTCATCACACCCGTTTATCAATGTTCGTTCCAGTGCTTGTTATACAATGTTGCTGCTTGCAACCTTGACTTCAACACAGACCGGTCTTGCATCGGTCTCCCCAACTCACCGGCTGTGTTGATCTTTCTGGCGCTTCTTTGTTCTTGGAGCCAAGGACGATACCAAAGCGGCTACTGCTGCTTCTCCCCGCCTTGACCAGCTACACGGGAGGGCCTTTGGTATCTCCGACACACAATTTAGGACTCTTCAGTCTGCTTTCCTGGCCTTACGCTTTCTGCCTTGAAGGTTTCTTAAAAGTAACGGTGTCTTGGCAAAAAGGTCAAGGGTACTTCCCTTCTTACAAACCCTTCTTGGTTTGCCGTCTTTCTCCTCTCGTTCAGTTGCCAACACAAAACTGGTGTACCTTCATGTGTTTTGCATCGTTCAGAGTGTGCTTTCATGCTCTGCCTTTTATCCGTGTGGGGAAGTTTAATGGAAGTAAGGTGTGAGTGTTTGTTAGTAATTGTCTGACCTCGCCTGACCACAGTAGCAGGACATGTCGGATACACTGTTCCGGTGCGAGTGTCTACCAGAGTGAGCTGTGCGTGTGAAAATGCTTGAAAAGGGAAGGGGGGGCTGGAGGGTAACGTTCCCACTTATCCTACCTGGTAGGATGGGGTAAAGTTGTTGCGGGGGGAGGTATACCGTGTCTCGCCATCCAGTGTCCCACTCCCACACCCCAAAGACCCCTCACCCAGGTGATCCTCCTGCACTGGTCCACCCACAGGAACTGGATCAAAATGCGATGGGCGTGTCCTGGCCACCTGGATGACCGATCCCTGTGGACTAGCGGGTGAGACATCTTCTAGTTGCTCACAGCAGGAACGGGCAGGAACCGGGTGGGAAAGGCCATTGGAAATTTGCATGGCCATGGGCAGTGAATGAATGACTGGGCAAATAAACAAACAACACCTACAAGCTGTGTCATCTCCCTCTCGGCCCATTGCGAATGAAACAAAGAACTGACTTGTTCTTATTGGTTTAGTTCTGTTAAGGTACTCTATACATACTTTAGAGACAACCACTAGATCGCCTCACTGACCGCTGCCTGACAGCTTTGGCTCCAGCACCACTCTTGCATAGGACATATACACAGACAGGCATGTGGAACCACGAAAATGCAGAATGCTATATATCCTAACAGCCGCATGGGTTTCCGTACGGTTTTCCAATGACCGGTTTTATACTGAGGGATCTGGGACATGTTTTGGACCCTCTCGTTGAAACGGAAGACAAGTTTGTCTTCTGTCTGAATTAGGGCCCCTAGAAATTGTTTCACTTTCTTTTCTTTGAGCAAGAACCCTAGTTGAGGAAGAGGTTTTATAGTCTTGTGTATTTTTCCAGACACGCTTGGTGTGTGTGTCCTGTTATGATATGGCATTTATAACGCGCCTGTACACAAGTGTTTCTAGGCGCGACAAGACAAGGGGGGGGAACAGAGGGCAGACAAGACATCGATCTTACTAGGCCTTGTGTCATTCAGATTGTGTAAGTGCGGGGTAGTGGATAAGGAGCAATGCCAACAGAGGGGGTTGGAGAAGTGCAGGTAATCAAAAGTGCAGCCAACTGGTGGCTCTTAAGCGCAGAGAGAGGGGACTGTAGCGTTACAGATACAGTCCACAAGTGCTGGGGGAGCCGAGGCAGTGCGAGGTGAAACAGGACATGCAGGGACCTGGCCCCAAGTTCAGAGGGTGGCCAGGTGACCAGTGCGTGGACCAATCAGGTCATCAGCCTGGGAGAGGAAGAGAGAAAGCGGAAGCAAAGAGGAAGGTCTTGAGTTGCTTCCGGAACCGTAGGTGGTTCTGCTCAAGTTTGAGAGAGGCAGGGAGGCTGTTCCAGAGGGAGACCCCAGCCGAAGAAAGATCTGCCCCCAACTCGCTGCTTGGAAAAGCGACTGACCCTCAGAGAGTTGGAGGCAAGACATGAAACTCACAGTGCACACGTCAGAGAGGATCCTAGGGTCTTTAGCCCAGAGATCTTCCCCGATGTGAGCACTGACCTCTGTGTTCGCAGGATTTTTGCTCACATTCAGTATCTCGTGCTCCCGCCTGCTGGCATGCGCCACCTACTGCGGGGAGCTAGAAATCTGAAGTGCAAGCAAAATCCCTGGAACACACAGAGGGCTGTGCTCACAGATTCTGAGCACTGTCCTCCGTGTGTTCACCAGATTTTGTACACAATTCACATTGTAAACTGAAATTACAAATATATAAATACTTGGGGGGAACCAAAAATAGTGCGACAGTAACTTTGTTTTCCCTATTTGGAACGGAAGAAAACAGGTATATGAATGCAAAATGATGTCAGCCTAAAGAAATCTTCTATGCATTAGGCAGCAGCCAGTCTGAATAAGGGTACACTGAAACAGACTGTCTGTGCAGGTGAGCAGCCTCTACTGCCAGAACACCTTGGTAAAAACCCTTGGAGCAGAGGTAATGCCAAATGGGAGTGCTTTGAATTGATAGGGAGTGTTCTCTATCCTGAGCCTTAGATACTTTGAGTGACGGCAACATTAACATATAAAAGTATGTATCTTTCATATCCAAGGTGGTCATGTAATCCCTGTGCTTCAGCAGTAGAATTACATCCTGCAGGGTTGTCATCCTGAAAGTCTGAGGCTTGATTAACATACTTATTTGCAGGCGCAGGTCTATTACAGGGCACATGGTCAGGTCCTTTTTGTGTACAAGGAAGTATATTGAATAGATACCTAGTTTATCTGATGTCTGGGACGAGTTCTATTGCTCTCTTTTGCAGCAGGGCCTCCACTTCTGCCTGAGGAAATGGTCTGGAGACAGCCGTCTGTTCTTTGGCAGGTGATATCAAGACGTTTGAAGAAACTATGTAATAACCTTCGCCTACAGTCTTGAGCGTCCATTTGTCTGAAGTGATCCCCCCCTCCCATGCGTGGGTAAAGCATGTTATCCGACCTCCCACTAGCGAGGCATTGGAGGGGACCCGAACCAAGCGTCATTTGCTGTCAGGTGAGCCTCTGGCAGCTGCATTCGCTACCTCTTCCCTTGCCACGTCGAAAACCCTGCTGTTGTGGGGCTTGATGTGTGATAAGACGCTCCTTGGCCAGAGTACCAGGATGATCTGCTTGCCCTTTAGGAACCTTGAGCAGTGCGAGAGAAGGACTGCCCACAAAAGGAGCGGCTGGTATTAAAAAACACATGCTACACATATGGCCTGCTGGAAGTCTGGGTGAGAGATTTTAGGACCTCATGCTCTTTCTTTGCCGTCTCTAAAGCGTCGTCCACTGCCTTACCAAAGAGAGCAGATTCTTCAATGGGCTTGTTGATGAGTGAGGCTTGCGTCTCGGGTTTAAACCCTGAACTCTTTAGCCAAGAATGACATTTGAAGAGTCCCTTCTGCTAACACTCCAGCAGACGTCTCTACAGCAAGTGTGTTTTTCAGAATATTCTGTGTGACCTCACGTCCCTCCTGCACAATCGCAAGTAGCTGTGATTTAGGAGATTCAGGAACATTCTGTAGTCAGTCCTGTACCAGACCCCACTGGACATCACTAAAGCTAATGATCAGGGTGGCGTTATTGGCAATGCAGGTACTGTAGGCCGCCAAAGTAATCCTCTTGCCCAAGGCGTAGAGTTTCTTACAGTCTTTATCGGGAGGAGCGTCAGCTGAAGAAAGGGGTTCTCCTGCATGCTACCTAGTTGTGGTGACCACCAGGGAGTTCAGAATGGAGTGTCCCTGAATATAAAGTGGATCAGAGGGCACGGGTCGAGACATCTTCTCCATGCAAGGATGCACTGCCTGAGTAAGGGAAGCCATAAGCAAAGAGTGGGCAATATGCTTCGTAATAGAGTTGAGAAGGGGAATAGCCTGTCTGACCGGAACGGAGGATGTCTTCCACAAAGTCAAGAGTCAGGCACCACCTCCTGCATAACAAACTTGCAGTAGTTGGCTGCCTTCTTAGTCATCAATATGGGGAAGCCTCTCTGAGCTGGGTAACAGGAGTGAGGTCTAAGAAAATATTGTCAGGCTCTGCCTGATAGGCAGAGGTCGTGGGCCAGGCCCCCTGGTCATCTGTAGTAAGCCATGCATCTGGGTCATGAGAGACAGGGTCTTGAGACCTTTCATCGTGGTCCGGGACATAGAACACGTCTGCATCTTCATCACGTCTGCATTTTGATCATACTGAGCGCCCTGACAATACAGCGGGAACAGGCAGCTGAAGTCCAGGAGAGGTAGGGCCGACCACGGGGGACTTAAGCCAAGGAGACTTGCAGGACCTTCTCAAACCTTTCCCTATTCCTGGAGCTGTAAGATGGGGTTTCTGGAAGTGGAAAAGCTAACTTCTTGAGCAGGGTCTTTGGGCCACTGTAAGGGCTGTGATAATGGAGAGGAGGCCTGGGTATAGCCTGTAGGCAAAGAATAGGGTGTCTGGGGACCAGAACCATGCAAGTCCTGGTAGGGAAGGAACTTAGTGTGCTTTCCCATCAATTCAGGGTGATTTTGGCTTAAAGAAGCACGTTTCAACATCTTTCAATACGTTGCGAACAGGCGCCGACATTTTAGGGGAGGCACTATGGAAAGGGGAAGTGTTAGGCAAGATTGTATGCAGTACCCTATGGGAGACTGGGAGACTGCACCAGCCCTGACCTCTTGGCAATAGTTAAACCAACCTTTGGTATAAGCATGTACTACAAAAGTTGGTAGAGTGACTGAGCAGCCAGGCTGATCTTAAGAGGGGTCAATGTGAGCTGTAGGGTTATTACACAGAGATTCACAGTGATAAGTATTCAAATAAACTCTTACACTCAAGGTTTCTTGATTAAACAATTATTAATGTAATTAACAGTCAGTTGAATAAGCCTTCTTTAGAAGGGAGCAATATTTATGTGCATAACTAGGGCACTGTGGACATTAATATATCACTGGTACATTTAGAGCAATACTGAGGTTAGTTTCAAAAGAAGTTGAGGGAATAAAACAATGGTTAACAAATATTCTTAAGCAGGCAAGTACTTTTTGAACCCTCCAATGCAAAGTAAATAAACCTTTCCTGGGGCAAAGGCAAATCACAAAGTCAGAGGTAAGAAGAGTCTTTCAGGGAGCCAGGACAGTCAATGTTAGTTGAGCAAAATTCTATGTGAGCTGAAGCACTTCTTGCAGGCAGGTAAAAAGTATTGCACAAAGTTTTAGAAGTTTTTGTATAAAAATGGAAACATTGTAAGGCCACAAGCTGGGAGGCTTGTGATGGGCAAAGCTGCAAGCAACTCTGCAAGAGCAACCAAGACAAGTCTCAACTGAGATCTAGCAAGGCTACACGACAAGAGGTAAGTCCCCTTAGTTTTACAGTACCTTTGGTTAGAAGAAATTGGGTTCAGCTGGCTTCAGTTCCTGTGTAGGTCTGCAGATCCTGTTGTGCCTGGGCCTCAGTCGTGGGGACAAGAGGGAGGACCTCTGGGGACTCCTGCACTACGAATTGAAGGTCGGCAGCAGCAATGGGCAAACTTCAGATCAGTGCACTTCGCGGTTTCTGCATCTCGCGACCATCGCAAATAGCACCGCTGCGGTTCTCGGATACCTTAATGGATTTTCTTCGCATCTGGGGTCCAGCACTCTGTTGAGGTGGCTCAGGCTTGGTCAGTCCTGCTTCATGGGAGTGCGGAGGATATTCATGGAGCTTGGGTCGGACTTAAAGACACTCACTCGATTCTGGTGTTCCTCTCCCTGGCAATGGGTTCCTGCTGCAGCAGTGGAAGGACAGCCAGCTCCGAGAGGATTTCCAGATATGCTCGTCTTGAGGTCGATTGGTCCCACCAGCCCATGGGGAGAAGTCGTCCTTTGCAGGTCTTCTCTAGTTGAGGCGAATTCAGAGCTTCAGCACTGCAGCAGGGCTTCAACGGGCAAACCAACGGTCCAGGAGTTGCAGCAGGCGACTCTTCCAAGTTCTTCTTCAGATTCCTTCATCCAGTGGTCGACTCTGCCTTCCAAGCAAGAAGCCTCACCTTTTATGCAGGTTTCTCCCATTCATTCGCAGCCTAGCTGTCAATCACACAGCAGGGTAGCTGTCCTCCGAGGACAGCCCTCCAGCCAACCCCCTAGGGGACATTCCTGTAACCAAGGAGACTAAGCGCAAGGAGTTTCGGGCACCTCCCTCGCTTCCTGCCCTGCCAAACACGCTGGAGCCAGACGCGGGCGTCTCTCCTGAATCCCTGCCAAAGACAAAACAAACAAAGGGACCAATTAGCGCGCAGAGTAAATCTCAAGGACCTTTCCGACAAGAAATGGCGAAAAAAGAAGACTGGGGCCATTTTGACAAAATGGGCAACCATAGGTGCTTTACTGCAGCTGCAATTGCAGCCGGCGGTAGAAGCAAACAATGGTAGGAAAAAGTAAACCAGCCATTTGTATTTGTATTTGTTTATTTATAACGCGCAAAACCAACAGGCCCGGAGGCATCAGGGCGCACTTTGTACAAGGTTGCAGTAATGTACATACACAAAATTACACAGAAAATTACACTAGCAAATTTACAGTAACAGCATATTAACCGTCTTTCTAATTACATATATTACATAAGTTACAGTGCCACTGTATTAACAGAGGGTAAAATCAGAGGAGGCAGGTCAAAGAATGTCAGGCAGAGACGCGGAGCATGTCTTAGAGCTGGTCAAAGAGCCAGGATTTGGTTTTGGTCTTGAAGGTGTTGAAGGAGTCTTCAGCTCTGATAGTAGCGGGAAGGGTATTCCATAGTTTGGAGGCTAAGACCGGGAAGCTGGTGCCCCCCGCTTTTTGCAGCTTAAACCTGGGGATCGATAGACAATGAGTCTGGGCAGTTCTAAGTGGTCGTGAGGTAGAATGGCGGGATAGCCGACTGCAGGGGTAGATCGGGGCTTTGTTAGCCAGGCATTTGTGTGTAAGGGCAAGTGTTTTTAAGGAAATTCTCTGCTTGACAGGTAACCACTTTAGGTTGGTTCTGGATTCTGAGATGTGGTGGTTGCGGGGGATGTTCAAGGCCGCTCGAATGGCATTATTCTGGGTAGTTTGGAGTTTATTCAGGTTCTCTTGGCTGGTACCTAAATAAAGAGCACTGCAGTAATCTATTTTTGCCATAATGAGGGTTCTGGCCAGTGTGACACTGTTGGGGGTAGTGAGAAATGGTCTGCAGGCTGCAATAAGTTTGCACGTGTAAGCAGAAGCAGACCTGACAGCATTTATTTGTCTCGATAAGGATAGGGTGGCGTCAAGGTAAAAGCCTAGCGTTTTGGTGTCTTTCGAGACTCGGATAACATTACCGTCTATGGTGAAAGACTGATAAGATGGCTCAAGTTTGCTCAGGCGTTGTGGGTACCCAAGATAAGGAGCTCCGTCTTATCGTCATTTAGACATAGCTGGTGTTGGGCCATCCAGGCTTGGATGACCAGGTAGATGTCATTGAGGGCCTTGGTGTCAGCACGATAATCACCTGAGATGGGGATGAGTATCTGGGTGTCATCCGCATAGTTAGTGTAGGAGACACCCAGACAGTCAAGCACATCAAAAAGTGGTTTCGTAAAAATATTGTAAAGTGTAGGTGACACGCAGGAACCCTGAGGTACGCCGCAGTGAATAGGGGAGGGGTCCGCGGCTGCGGATGGTGCAAAGACCCTCATGGATCTGTTGCTCAGGAAGGATTTGATCCATGCCGCAGCGGAAGATGAGAAGTTTGCAGCAGAGTGGAGGTGCCTGCAAAGGATGTGGTGGTTGACCAAATCAAATGCGGCGGAGAGGTCAAGGAGCAATAGCATTGCTAGTTTGCCCTTGTCCTTCAATACTTCAATCTGGGTTTTTAGGTCTATTAGAGCAGTTTCGGTCCCGTGTCTGGGCCGGAAACCGGATTGTCGTAGACCTAGCAGATTGTTAGATTCCAAGTAGTCTTGGATCTGAAGGTAAGCTGCGCGGTCCAGAATCTTGAGCAGAAACGGTACAGTAGTGATAGGTCGGAAGTTCGTAGGTATGCTTGGGTCTAGGGAAGGTTTTTTGAGTAACGGGATTACCCACGCGTCCTTGAGGTTGTCCGGGACAATACCTGTTTTAAAGGAGGAGTTGATGAAGGCCGTAATGAAGGGGCTAGATCATGGGCAGAGTCCTTAATAATGGGAGCTGGGCAGGGGTCACCTTGGCAGTTGGATGGTTTAATTCTGCTGATGATATTTTCAACCTCAGTAACGGTGAGCGGTGAGAAGGCGAAAGGTTTGGTGTTGGTAGTGTCTAAAGGGGTGGACCTGGCAGGGGAGAGTGAGCGGTTGTCCGACTTCAGGCTGTCCTGCTTGTCTTTAATTTTGGATTGAAGCGTGGAGATTTTGTTTAGTAAGGCTGCTTGAATGTTAGCACACCATTTACTATCTTTCGTGCATGTGTCTGGAGGGGAGACTGGAGTTTCGAGCTCTTTTAGAATTCTAAAGAGTTCCTTGGAGTTTGAGTCAGCTTGCAAAATACGATTGTTGAGCGACTCTTTTTTAGCAGTGATGATGGCGTCTTTGTAGGTAAGGGAGGCAAGAAGGAAGCCATCTTTATGCTCATCAGACGGGTAGCTTTTCCAGCGGTTTTCCGCACAGCGTTTAACTTTGCGGAGGATTCTTAACTGTGGAGTGAACCAGGAGTTAAGATGTGCTCGTGGTTTGGCCTTCCTAAGTTTGATGGGTGCTATGGTGTCTATAGCCGTGAGCATGGTTTGGTTATAAGTGTCTGCTAAGGAGGTGGGGTCAGAGCATGCGTTGGTAGCCGCGTTGAGGGCAGGGAGTAACAGAGGGAGGAGTTGTTCCTTGGTTATGTTTTTTTTACTACGAGTGGGGAGTGCTGGGGCTATCGGTGTCGGGGCTCGTGGGATAGCTTCGATATTGAAAGTTATGATATGATGGTCAGACCATAAGCATGGGGTATTCTTGAGGTCCTGGATATTGCAATTGGAACCAGCTAACCAATCAATGGTCCTGCCTTTGATGTGGGTCGGTTCTTGAATGTACAAGGTGAGGCCAAGGTCTGTTAGAACATTCTCCAAGTCAGTTGCCACGGGATCTTTTGAGTCACCACGACCTAGATTGAGGTCACCTAGGATGATGGTTTGTGTATTGTTTTTCGTTTTGTCGAGGAGGAGAGTAGAAATTTCACTGACAAAGGTGGGTGCCGGGCCAGGGGGCCTATAGATAAGGTGAAGGGTAGCCGTTTGGTTGGGCGTTAGTAGTAGTTTGATTGACAGCAGTTCAGCTGATTCGAGTTTGGAATTGGAGACCACTCTTAGGTCAAGGGAGTTTTTATGGATGAAGGCCACGCCACCGCCTCTGGATTGGGCAGAGGCGCGGTCACAACGTGTGATGCCGTAGTCAGGCGGAAAGCCAGGGATAGAGCGGGGCCAGATGCGGCATGTAGCCAAGTTTCAGATATGGCAATGAAATCAAGGTCAGCAGTGGTGATGAGGTCGGCTATGTCTAGAGCGTGTGCTGTGAGAGATCTAGCATTGATCAGAGCGCCCTTGAACACAGGCAGTTTAACCCCTGTGGTAATGGTTTTGCATATAGCGGTGGATGAAGGTGAGCAGGGTGGAGTATGTGGGATTTGCTTAGTAATCTGTGGATTTGCTTAGTGGCATTGGTGCGGGAATGTCGTAGGCGGAATCTGGTGCCAAGTCTCTTGTTTCTAAGAATGAGGGGGCAAGGTTGGTTGGGGGTGGGTTTCATGGCAAAGTGTTCCAACCAGAGAGCTGGGTCATTAAGGTATTGGTTAAAGTGGTTGCTGGGGAGGTGGGCGCCTGCGGTGGATGCTGCAGGACTCATAAGGTTTGTTATAGGGGTCATAGTTGGTAGAGCTAAATGGTATAGGTTCAGGCAGGCTTGGATTTTGTTGCAGGCCAGATTATTAAGTTAAGGGAAATTGTGAAATACAGATTGACTACCCCTCTCTTTTATTCTTGTATGGATCCCAGGTCAGGAATCAGAGCAACCTGTGTATTACATTGACTAGGTTATCGCTTAGTTGAGAGAAATTGCGCAACAATTGCCATTTTATTACAAAATATGTATCTTTTTAATAGTCATAAAAATATCTTAAAAAACATTTCAGACATGATTATCAATCATTCCATTCATTAGTCATACATACATTCTAACAGGGGAGTTCTATAACTGAGGAAAAGACTTGTGCATAACAGTTGTTCAATGTATGCAATTTAGACATTGGAAAAAGACATTAGATTTTCCTTAGGCAGTCGACATATGTTTCGGCCCCTTATAGTATACCACTTATGTCAACAGTGGTCACAACGATAAGTATCGGGCCATCTTCAGGACAGTTATTACTTAATGGTGGATCAATCTTCTTCCCCATTAGCACACTAACACATCTACAAAAAATACATAAGTGTACATATATTAGTTATTTCAAACATGTTTGCTTAAAAGAAAGCGAAATTGTATATCTCAACTTCACTGATTTGAGTACGATTGATCGTTTTTTTCTAGACATACACTCTGAAAACACCTGGTCCATAAACTATAATTTAGACTATTAAGAAATGACAGACTTCCGGGTGTAGCAACAAAGTTAGGCTACCCTAGTCTCAGGTTTCTATATTGAATAAGAAACATTAAATTCTGAATGTTGTATTCTTATTGATTTAATTTACACAAACTTTTTATTGTAGAAAAATTAATGAAAAAAGTTGTGACAAAAAATTATTGGAAACAGAGAGCTAAAGAGGACTTGCACATGTGCGTCTTCTGTTTGTGTGTCTTTGAATGCCGTCTTGCTATGGCTATGGCTGACTCAATGTCTTACATGCTGTTATTACGTAAGGCTCTTAGAGATAGTGTACAGTGGACTTCTCTGATGTTCATACCTGTGGTGAATTGGAAAACAACTCCTTAGATATAGAAATCTCATGGATATCAAATTGTTGTATACTAAACGAACTTAACTTACAGGTTAGCTGCTGCTATTTGTATATTGGGAACTGGTCTTGCTTTTGCTGCGTGTGTCCAAGTTTCCTTTTTTTCAGGTTATTTGGGCATATGTTCCAATAATGGATTTGTTGTCTAAAATGAAAAAATATTAAAAAATAATAAATAATGAGGGAGCACATTAGTATGCAACTTCCCAACTTAGAGCCACATATCTCTTTTCATTGAGTTCTCCTTGTGGACCATGCAGTACATCATGTTCTTATATGGTTTAATATAGCCGCTTATTGTGAATGAAGACAAAAGAACAAAAGAGCTGACACAAATTCGCGTTATGAGCCCGTTCTGGCAAAATGCCTTGAAAACATTTGATTATGCTCTTGCATCCTGAATCCAGCTGCCAGTAAGCCGGCTTTAACTTTGATAATGCAAGACAGTTTGATTATGCTCCTCCCTCCTACATAGGGCCGCCACAAAGCCAGCTTTAACATTGGTAACGAAGGGCAGACATTGGGGTGTTTTTAAAGGAAAGCGCTTCTTGTTCCACGGTATTACGTGAAGGGCATATATTCCTGGTGCTCCGTGACAATACAATAACAAACAGGTGTGGATATGAATTTTTACCTCTCTCGAGGCACGAGGCATTAACTTCGCTTACCTTTTTTCGCTCCGTCCGTGCACTGGAAAGGGAGCCTGTCTCTGCGAGTGGACGAGAATGCTCGTTACAGAGAAAAAATGGGTTTAAATGGAATCACGTGATTTGCGATAGCCATCTCGTGATATCACTACGTGGTTCTACGTGTATGAGGGGCTGGTGAGACTGGTAGTGTGGTAAAAAGAACTCACCTAATTTCTTTTTTCTCCCTTTTAAAGAACTTTTACATGCCCAGTGTTCGCGTGTGTGAAATAAGGAACAACATCTGCATGCCGCTAAATGAATACTCGTCTTGCTGGCTGAAAATTCACCCATTATAGCTCTGTTTCTGATAATATTGCACGGTTTGTTGTGAACGCTGCCAGAGCCATTAGAAGTGCAGCCTCATTTCTATAGACTCATTTTGATGAACCTCTTTTGTTGTTGTTTTCGAAAATGTTGGACACAATGTTGTAAAGTGTTAGAAAAAGTTTGTGAAAAAGAGGCATAGGGTGGTAGGACATTGCAAATGTCCTTATAACAGTGTATTCCATTCTATGGCGATGTTCAGGCCATGCTTGACAGTATCGAGAATATATATCCATTTTTGTTCACGTCTTGTGAGGTTCAGGTCCATATTACCACCGCGAGGGGATGGTTTAATGACTTGAATGACACACCATAATAACTCAGTACATTTGTGTTGTTTCTGAATATAGTGTGCAACCAGTGGTTTATTGTCAATTTTGTTACGAATACAGGATTTGTGTTCGCAGATCCTTTGGCGAACCTGTCGTTTGGTTTTCCCTATATATACTAAGTCACATGGACATTTAATGGCATATACAGCCCATTTAGTTAGACAGTTGGTGAAAATCTTCAGCTGTATTGTATTGTTACCTAGTTGAATACTTTTCATTGTGGCTGTTTGAGGACAGACCGAACAATTGCTGCAACGGTGGTGACCCGTAACCGGTGGTAGACCCCAGAGTTGAGTTTGGGTGGTAGTCGCCCTTAAAGGGCTAGGATACGTGTGAACTAAAGAATCTTTGATATTGCGTTGTCTTTTGAATGCAAAACGGGGCATAGAGGGATTAAAGTCCTCCGTTTTGATCATGTGCCAATGTCGTTTGATGATTTTCCTCAGATGGCTACTAATAGGGCTGTATGTGCTTACACATGTTATTTTTTCTTCTTTGTTCCGCTGCATTGGTTCTAGACAGGTGGTTCTGTTAATATGTAATGCTCTTTTATATGCCTGATGGACAGTCTTTTTGGGATACCCTCTGTCTTGTAACCTTTTTTTTAAGGATTTGCCGTGTTTTTTGTACATCTCGACTTGTGTACAATTCCTGCGGATGCGCAGAAACTGCCCATACGGAAGGCCCTCTTTTAGGCTCAGTGGATGGAAGCTATGATAGTTCAGCAACGTGTTCTTATCTGTTGGTTTTCTGTAAAGGGACGTTTCTATCTCACCTGTATTTGTTTTTTGTATTTGGAGATCAAGAAACGGGATAGTATGTGAATCTGTATGAATGGTAAACTGTATGTTGGAATTTTGAGTATTTAACCATTCATGAAACTTTACCAGATTGTCTGATGTATCTCTCCAGATCATATAGACGTCGTCTATATATAGTAGCCATGTTATAATCGACCTGAAAAATGGGTTGGAGGAATCAAAGATCGACTGTTGTTCAAGGTCGTCCATATATAAATTTGCCAAGTCTGAGGCAAAAGTTGCCCCCATGCTTGTGCCTTTTAGTTGGTTGTAGTATCGACCATTATATAAAAAGAAATTCTCTGTAAGGGCTAATCGTATGCATTCTAAAATAAATGCGGTGGGGACACTATTCAGTGTTCCAGTGCGTCTATCTAGATACTTGGCCATAACCCTCAAACAGTCTTGTTGGGGGATGCTGGTGTATAGACTCACCACATCTAAAGTGACCAAGATGTCTAGTGGATGTAGTTGTAGAGTCTGCAGAATTTTTAACATGCTTGTTGTGTCTTTTACATATGATGTCATTTTGGACACAAAAGGTCTAAGAAACCAGTCGGAATAAATTGAAAGGGGCTCGAGGATTGAGTTAATGGCTGCCACACTAGGTCTCCCCGGAGGGGTTTTGTCATTTTTATGAATTTTGGGGACGATATAGAATGCCGGGGTTGTGGGGTGTATATTGACTAAAAAATCTTTTTCCTCCGGATCTATCCATCCCTCTTCGGTGGCATGCTTCATGAGACTCATTATTTCATCTTGGAGCCTGGGTGTGGGGTGCTGCAACAGTTCCCTATAGGAGGTAGTATCATTTAGATGTTTCATGACTTCTGTTTCATATGCTTCTTTTCCCCATAACACTATTCCTCCCCCTTTGTCGGCCGGCTTGATTATAAATGAATCATTCAGCTGTAGGTATTTTAGAGCCTCTCTCTCAGATCTTGTGAGATTATCTCTGGAGTTGTTTTTGGTCTTGATGGATCTTTGGATTTCATGTGAAATCTTTTGTTCAAACGCTACTATTGCTGGGCTAACCATTGCATTAGTTGGAGTGAATTTTGAAGGGGGTTTTAAACCTGTAGTTGTCGATTCTTTCCTAGAGGTAGTAGGATTTCTGAAAAAATACTTGAGACGTATTGTTCTATAGAATTTTTGAAGTTCTATTTCCGTCTCAAAAGATTTTGCTCTTGCTGTCGGTACAAAAGACAAACCCTTAGAAAGAACGCTTATTTCAGTAGCCGAAAGGATGTAAGATGTTAGATTGAAAATCGGAACTACCAGGGTGGGGGAGGCCCCTGCCAATTTCTGGTGTTCATTCTGGGTGGTCCTTGATTCTTGTTTCGGCCCTGTTGCCCCCGCCCCCGAAAAAATTGGGGTGGTGGTCCTGGTTGGCTGGTGTCAGAACCACTGCTTGTAGACGCATTAGAGGAATTGGAAAAATTTACAAATGGTTTTTTCCTGTTTCCTGCGTTATATGCTCTGCCTTGATTGATCTTCTGTAGATCTTCATAATAGCTTTCTACAAGATAGGGGTATGTTTTTGTCTCCTTATATTGTTCCACATCTTTCTTAAGCTTCCAAATTTTTTTGTCTAAGGTTAATTTCTTGAATTTGCTGATTTCGTCTTCTATCTTTTCTAGGGTGTCTTTGATATCTTTGATAGTTTTATCCTGTTTGATTTTGTCCTCTAAGGCTGTTATTTCTATTTTTTGTAGGTCTGCTTCTTCTTCTGCTGTATCTATGATTAATATCAATAGATCTCTTGAGCACTTATTGCTGACCCCACTGAACTTGCTTTTGAACTTTGAATTACTGGTGAATACTCTGGGAATGTTTTTAATTTGCAATCCTTCTGGTATCGTACCTGCTTTTAAGTAAGCCAGCATTAGTTGGCCGGGGGATTCTGTCCGTATAAGTTTTTTCTTTTGTTGCAACAAGAGTTCTGCATCATTTGATTGTGATGCAGGGACTGCCTTTTCAATATTGTCACCTAACAATAGTGGCATACTCATAATCTTTTGGTAGTATTCGTCCGAAAAGGAAACTAACTTTCTGCTGTCCATTTTAACGGTTATCAGAATGCTGATATGCGTTTTAGGAAAAATTTAACCCAACAACCAAGGGTTGTCCAAAGTAGGTTTGAATAAAGGGTAATCCCTATTTTTTGTTGACGGGGGGGTCTAATCTGATGGAAGGGACGATCTGTGGTTCATCAAAATGAGCCTATAGAAATGAGGCTGCACTTCTAATGGCTCTGGCAGCGTTCATAACAAACTGTGCAATATTATCAGAAACAGAGCTATAATGGGTGAATTTTCAGCCAGCAAGACGAGTATTCATTTAGCGGCATGCAGATGTTGTTCCTTATTTCACACACGCGAACACTGGGCATGTAAAAGTTCTTTAAAAGGGAGAAAAAAGAAATTAGGTGAGTTCTTTTTACCACACTACCAGTCCCACCAGCCCCTCATACACGTAGAACCACCACGTGATATCACGAGATGGCTATCGCAAATCACGTGATTCCATTTAAACCCGTTTTTTCTCTGTAACGAGCGTTCTCGTCCACTCGCAGAGACAGGCTCCCTTTCCAGTGCACGGACGGAGCAGAAAAAGGTAAGCGAGGTTAATGCCTCGTGCCTCGAGAGAGGTAAAAATGCATATCCACACCTGTTTGTTATTGTATTGTCACGGAGCACCAGGAATATATGCCCTTCACGTAATACCGTGGAACAAGAAGCGCTTTCCTTTAAAAACACCCCATGGTCTGCCCTTCGTTACCAATGTTAAAGCTGGCTTTGTGGCGGCCCTATGTAGGAGGGAGGAGCATAATCAAACTGTCTTGCATTATCAAAGTTAAAGCCGGCTTACTGGCGGCTGGATTCAGGATGCAAGAGCATAATCAAACGTTTTCAAGGCATTTTGCCAGAACGAGCTCATAACAACGCAAATTTGTGTCAGCTCTTTTGTTCTTTTGTCTTCATTCACAATAAGCGGCTATATTAAATCATATAAGAGCATGATGTACTGCATGGTCCACAAGGAGAACTCAATGAAAAGAGATATGTGGCTCTAAGTCGGGAAGTTACATACTAATGTGCTACCTCATTATTTATTATTTTTTAATATTTTTTCATTTTAGACAACAAATCCATTATTGGAACATATGCCCAAATAACCTGAAAAAAAGAAAAAAAGGAAACTTGGCCACACGCAGCAAAAGCAAGACCAGTTCCCAATATACAAATAGCAGCAGCTAACCTGTAAGTTAAGTTTGTTTAGTATACAACAATTTGCTATCCATGAGATTTCTATATCTAAGGAGTTGTTTTCCAATTCACCACAGGTATGAACATCAGAGAAGTCCACTGTACACTATCTCTAAGAGCCTTACGTAATAACAGCATGTAAGACATCGAGTCAGCCATAGCCATAGCAAGACGGCATTCAAAGACACACAAACAGAAGACGCACATGTGTAAGTCCTCTTTAGCTCTCTGTTTCCAATAATTTTTTGTCAACAACTTTTTTCAATAATTTTTCTTCAATAAAAAGTTTGTGTAAATTAAATCAATAAGAATACAACATTCAGAATTTAATGTTTCTTATTCAATATAGAAACCTGAGACTAGGGTAGCCTAACTTTGTTGCTACACCCGGAAGTCTGTCATTTCTCAATAGTCTAAATTATAGTTTATGGACCAGGTGTTTTCAGAGTGTATGTCTAGAACAAAACTAGCTATCGTACTCAAATCAGTGAAGTTGAGATATACAATTTCTCTTTCTTTTAAGCAAACATGTTTAAAATAACTAATATATGTACACTTATGTATTTTTTGTAGATGTGTTAGTGTGCTAATGGGGAAGAAGATTGATCTACCATTAAGTAATAACTGTCCTGAAGATGGCCCGATACTTACTGTTGTGACCACTGTTGACATAAGTGGTATACTATAAGGGGCCGAAACATATGTCGACTGCCTAAGGAAAATCTAATGTCTTTTTCCAATGTCTAAATTGCATACATCGAACAACGGTTATGCACAAGTCTTTTCCTCAGTTGTAGAACTCCCCTGTTAGAATGTATGTATGAGGAATGAATGGAATGATTGATAATCATGTCTGAAATGTTTTTTAAGATATTTTTATGACTATTAAAAAGATACATATTTTGTAATAAAATGGCAATTGTTGCGCAATTTCTCTCAACTAAGCGATAACCTAGTCAATGTAATACACAGGTTGCTCTGATTCCCGACCTGGGATCCATACAAGACTAAAAGAGAGGGGTAGTCAATCTGTATTTCACAATTTCCCTTCACAGATCGTCCCTTCCATCAGATTAGACCCCCGTCAACAAAAAATAGGGATTACCCTTTATTCAAACCAGATTATTAAGTGGCAGATCAGGTTTAACCCCAAGGGCAGGTGTGGTTGCCGTAGGTAATTGAGTGACTTGGGCAGCGTGTGGGGCTAGAACGTGGTGCAGTACAAGGATTACACTGAGGTGCATGATGGTGGTGCTAACTACTTGGGTGGGATACCTATGTAGTTGTTCGCAAGGGACAAAATTGGGTCTCATTAGATGGGGCAGAGGTGTCCCCGTGGCTGAGAGGCACAGACAGGGCAGCATCTAGATTTGACTGAACACAAAGAGCTAAAATGCACAGGCAGGGCAACATCTAGATTTGACTGAACACAGCGAGCTAAAATGCACAGGCAGGGCAACATCTAGATTTGACTGAGCACAGAGAGCTAAAATGCACAGGCAGGGCAACATCTAGATTTGACTGAACACAGCGAGCAAAATGCACAGGCAGGGCAACATCTAGATTTGACTGAACACAGCGAGCTAAAATGCACAGGCAGGGCAACATCTAGATTTGACTGAGGACAGAGAGCTAAAATGCACAAGCAGGGCAACATCTAGATTTGACTGAGCACAGAGAGCTAAAATGCACAGACAAGAGTAACATACACCTTGACTAGATGGACGAGGCAAAGATAGAGAGGCAATAATAATATTCAATTAGCAGATAAGGACTGTCGGCTGAACAGGGCGTTGTAAGGTGGGATTACACAACATACAAGAGAATAGAACGTCTGAGCAACATTGCTGATTCAGTGGCGTTCAGGGAGGGGGGCAGTGTTGCAGATCACACCTGTAACGGATGTCTAAGTATGACTAGGAAGCATAAGGATAGTCTTTGCGGAGTTCCACATAAATGTCAAAATGTAGACTAAGAGGCAAGGTGCATAGAGGCACTTACCCCGAAAGGTCTTAGCAGTATGGCTGGAGTCGGACAGCGTTTCTGGCCCCTGGCTCCTCCGGCTCACGACAGGCTCCAGACAGGAAGCCTTAGTGTGTGGCCTTCGTGGGTGGGCCGTCGATTTGCCCGCCGGCGATGATTGGCCAGTAAATGGTGAGAAGGGACCAATCACACATGGCCTGGTCTGGAAGGGGTGGTGAGCACCGAAGAGGTATTGCAAGTGGCCATCTTGGAGTTGTGGTGTCCTCGAGGAGGCCAATGGCGGCGAGCACAAATGAACGAAAAAAACACTGCTGCCATTGCGCGGATGGGGAAAATGCCCTCACGAGGCACTTCACGTAGAAAAATGGCACACAAAGCAGATTTCACATCTGATTGTGCCGGAGGTGTGCGGACGTAGTGCGGCGGTCAGTGCAGCAAGGGGGCCCTCCCAAGTCTCACCTGGACCACCATTAATTGTAGAAAGGGTAACAAAATGTTACATAAGAAACTAGACAAAGGGGATACTAAGTAACCCCTCCAGCACCCTATTGTAAGATAGTGTGTGATGGGTCTAGCAAAGTACAAAATGTAAGTAATTTCAATTTCACTTCAATGCTCTTGGAAACAGTTTCACCAAGAAAAGGTATTTAAACCTTTGGGAAATCTAAGAGACTTCCATGTGCCACTGCACTGAAAGTGATGTGTGTCACAAAGTAAAGATGATGCCTATGGAGTTTGCCAGACACCAAAGTCAAAAGAAACAACGCACAAAAAAATACATGGGAGAGTGGGAAAAAGGTCTCACTCTCTCCAGGTTAGAAATTAAAAGTCCTGGGGGGGCGCTGTTGAGCAGCCTGCAAGATGGCTGCCTAGCTGTGAGGCTCCATGTGGTACCGGCGCCAATCCCATAACAATGACGGCTGCTTTATATCCTGTGATCTGTGATTACCACCACGAGCGGCCATGAGTGTGATGCACGTCTGTCTTCAATCCTGAGAGAAACCGGACTGCTACGCCTGAGATACAGCTCCTGGATCTGCAGGTAGCTACGCCGCCGGCGAGACAGGGTCCCGCGCGCTGGTGGGCTGCTGCGTGGTCCTGCCTGGTGAGGGGCCGGCTGGGCTGGTGCCTGCAACGTCTCCACTACTGCTGTGGATGGGCCTGCGGGAGGACTGGGAAGCTACTTCCCGTCGACTACGGTATGGGAGACGCCCGATACCCTACGACGTGGCTGCTAGATCTCCGCGACGGTGCCAAGCCCTGTATCTCGTCCCGGAGAGGGTGGGGGTCGCACTGGCGATGTGCGCCCTGTGCCTCCCGGGAGCTGCTTGCGCCGCCTGTAGCGGCCCCAACCCAGCGCACCGGCGGCCGCCTTGTGGGGCTCTGCTCTGTGCGGCGGGCAGCCTGCAGAGAGCCGCCGGCACCTGGAACAAGCCTGAGGCACCCCAGCCGGACCCTGGAGGGTGTGGCCACCCCAGAACTGCGAGCCCGCACGGGGGTACGGTGCCGGCGGGAAAGCGTTGCGACTCTCCGGCAGCCTCCTACCGGATCAAGTCTGCAGGTTGGTGCTGTGAGGTTGCTCCCGTTACCCTTGCATAATAAGGGCCTGGTTGGTTGGGGCACGCCCACATCTCTGTCCCCCCTCTGCCAGCGGGAGCCCGGTGACCGCCACTGTTGCCCTGCCACCTGGACCTGGTTACCCACCTGCTGGGTGCGCCGCAGCTGCTGGGGTCGAGGCCCCCCACCGGAGGATTCCCCACTCACCTCTGACACATTCTCCTGTCGGGCTGCTGCATGGGACCGTGCACTGAGCCTCTTCCTGGCTAGTCCCGTTTCTGCGACGCACACCGAGCCCCATGTACACCATGCTGAGGGCAGCCTGTGCATGGGTATGTGGGGAATGCTGCTGGTAGACCACGCAGCTCACTGAAAGACTGCTAGGCTTGGAGACACGGGGCATCAGTACACCCATCAGGATCACTGCAGTGGCATAGGCCACGTAACTTAGACCATCTACCCATTTGGCCTGTGCAGGGCTGGCACCCACGTTTTCATTGCCCGTTTCCCTCATAAATCCGAGCATATGGTGGGATAACGTGACTAACCCTTCAGGAGGTCTGCTCGGACAACTAGCAATACTATCACACACTTGGCCTTTGCCCCTGAACTGCTTCATTGGCCCCTCACTGGTGGCTGATCATCGTGCCAGCTTTCATCTGGCACCTGCCACTGCACTGTGTCTCTGGCCCCTGGTGACACCTGCTGTGCTCCTCCGCCACCTGGGCGAGACTTGGCCTGTGAGCTGGCATAGGTCCCTGATCGGAGGCCACACGAACTACGCTGCTGCGGCCAACTACACTCTGAGAAGTCAATAGATCCCTGGGTACCAATAAGGTTGGTGCAATGGACAAGTTTGCTAAAGCGGCACCTAGGCCTGAGTCGGGCCACTCTTCGACCACCCAGGAAGATGATGCTGCACCCCCCCCCCGGATTTGCCAGCTCCTGATCTCGCTGCAATGATGGAATCGATGGCTAAGAACTTTGCCTCCTACCACGAAAAACTGGATGATATAAACGGCAGCGTTGCGTCCCTCAAATCTCAGCTTGACCAGACGGGAACCAGGATCACGGAAGCCGAGTCAATGATCGATGCCAATGAGTATGGTATACATACCCTTCAGGAATCGGTTGCCTCCCTTACTGGTGACATGAAGCTCGTCAAAGCGAAATGCAATGATTTTGAATCAAGATTGCGCAGGAACAACATTTATATCATTGGGGTTCCGAAAAACGCCTTCAAAGGTCGTATCGAACTGGCAACTGAGAATCTGCTTAAATACCCATTGGGTATCCCTGAGTTATCACCCTTCTTTACTTTCGAGTGAGCTCACCGTGATCTGGTTACATGACCTAGAACCAGAGATTTTCCCAGACCCATCATCGCAAAGATGTTAAGTTATAGAGACAGGGATCAAGTGCTTCTCCTGGCCCATGAAAAAGGAGAGCTGCGTCTCGGCTCTCAAACAATCAGGATCTTCCCCGACTTCTCCGTAGGTGTGCAACAGGAGAGGCGCCAGTTCATCGGCGTCAAGAAGATGCTAAGAGGGCGGAACATTCCGTATGCTATATTGTCCCCGGCGCGCCTCAAGTTCGCCTTTAAGGGGAAATTATACTTCTTAACGGCCCCCGACGAGGCTGTGAAGTTCATAGAGGCACATACCGCTGAATTGCCCTGCAGATGATCTTATGGAAAATGAAAGACCAACAGCGGACTGTCTCCGGGGTACCTGGTTACTGGGAATCACTATCCTTCATTGTTTGAGTTGATTGTAGCAATGATGGTTATTGTCTACCCACTGTATTTGACGATAATGCGTTATGTTCAGGTGAACCCCTGACGGACAGATTACAGGAGAGGGTCCTTTTAGTTCATTGGTAATGGTTACAATTAGACACGTGCTAATGCCGCTTCACTACTGCTCTGTTGTATTGGGATATAATACGGTTTCACGCTGTCATGATTCTCTGTTAAATCATTCCCTGAAGAAGGGTCACAACTAGTGGTGGCACAAAGCGCCTGATGAGTGTACCGTCAGTGTACTCTGTAACTTCTAAGTCGGTCACACGGCAGCAGCGTACCCCACTGCGGTTACAATGGTTAAATTGGAGGGTTTTTTACGCACAGGCCCCTGTTGGGCCTGCAGTACGGTTGGACCAAGTTGGGTTGGGTCCACTATTACTGGTGCCAAGTGGGTGACAAGGGAGGGTCAGGACACTCCAGTTGGGGTTGGGTGGTGAGAGTGGTTGGAGGTCTGGTAGGGGGGAGTTATGCAAAAGAAGGCAGGGGCAGAATGGCGTGGCACATCACAGGGGGACGTTACAGTGACGACATTAATGCGGGTGCTGAAGGCATCTTTGACGATATCATCAAGGAAGGCCGAGGGATTGTGTGTTTAGCCTTAGTGGTATGAGAATGTGTGCCCCTGTCACTAGAGGGTGGTCTCCCAGCAGCACTGCATACGGCATGCCTGGTGGGGGGTGGGCACGTGGAGTCAGCCGACTCCACAACAATGTCCTTGGCCTCCGAACTGGAGACATGGCTGCTGGAGGCATCCTCGTTAGAGGTGACAGCAAGAGAATAGGACTTGGTGGCCTACGACATGCAGCCCACCCACTGCTTTGTGCATCTTTCTTTAAGCGTCTTCGGCCTAAAGAGTTGACAGGCCTTGCAATGCCACTCATCATGGTCACGAGGTAAGCGGTTATTACACGCTTTATGAGTGTCCCTCCACGGAAACGTCCAATTACAGGAAGGGCAAAATTTAAATGGGAGTACTCTGCATCATGAAATGGAAAAAGAGCAGTCAGACAAGGGAAAGAAGAGGAGGGTAAAGGAAGAAAAGGCATTCTCTAAAGAGCAATGTCGAGAATAAGGGTCCCCACTCTCCCTACTTTAAGGCCGAAACCTGAGGTAAAGTCCACTGCCAGCCGTTGAGAAGTCAATCAGAGATTTGCAGGGCGGCAAACAGGAAACGGTCATCGATGAAATTGTCCAAAAGATATGTCGAAGACACAGAGAAACAGCAATAAATCTACCTAACACAATCTCTGCATGAAAGCTACCGACCAGTATAGTGGGAAAAAAACAATCTGGGGGCCCTCTACGCGTGATGGACCATGGGTACACTACACATCATGTTAGGGATAGTGATTACCACTACATGTCGGACTAAACGCACAGCATGTGATTACAAGCAGATTCACAAGCATCAGAAATTAGTTATATTGCAATATCTCTAGATGTGAAATTAACATCCTTACACCAAATTATAAACTATTCCCACTTGTTGAAGTAACAACCTCCTTCAGAATCTCCAGAGAGCTTTCAAAGAGTTTCATATGGCCAGACTATGATTTCAGGAACCAAGCTGTCTGAGGGTATGGGTGTGTCAATTGGCCGAGTTGTTGTATTTTGTTTGATCTGGATATTGTTTGGTGGTTGAGTTGCTATTAAGACACGTGGCACAATGTGTGCCGTGCCCACATTGGGGTGATAAGTATTGGAGTGAATTGTTTGTGTAGTAGTTTGTTGACCACTTTGCAGAGAAGTTGAGTGAGGAGAAAAGGTTAAGCAAATATCTCTGAATAGTTCCTCAATAATGTGTTCCCTAGTGACCCTTTCTCTTGGTACCTGGATGCATAGTTGGGGCATTTTGCAAAAATATTTTGAGTGCATTTGTGTTGAATTCCCACTCGTTATTTTGTTGAAGCACATGCTTAAGATTGCTTTCTGGACAGCTATGCTCAACTGGAAAAATGCAGTGTTTGAATGTAAATCCCTCCCATGATGCACCATTTTGAAAGGTCCTGTGCTAGAAGGGATAGTACTTAAGAGGGCGCTCCACCCGGTTTATGACATCGGGGTGGAGTTGTTCAGCATGCCCTTAGTTATTCTAATTTGGAAGGTGTGACAAATCGAGGGAACTTGTCCCTTCTCCCAAAAGGGTATTCCCTCCGCTCACTGGGAGGCTAGGGAGGCGAGCCTGCTTTACAACAACTTCCTTAGGGGTAGAAGCAAGTGGGACCTGACTGGGAGACTTCCCCCCCCCTTTGGGGACAAGGACTCCCGTTCCTGTGAGGAACTCCCCAGGTCATATCCCATGATGGCATACATGGGAATATCACATGCACAGATCAGTATATAATCCAGAGACTGGGTTGAACAGAAACCCAAAATATACTATTACCAACAAGAAAGAGGATCGATATATAGCTTTAACAAAAATCCCCATTTAACTGAAGCAAGAAAACTGGAAGGCTAGGAGACGCGGAAGCAAACCGAGTCAGAGAGAATGTATGCGCATAACACCTGAGAGGGTAGGAATCACCGAGAGCGCGAAGCCCGCAAGTTTGGAAACTGCTTTTGGAGCGAGAGCACAGCACCGGATGCAGAACGTCCACACAAAGAGGGAGAAATCGAGGAACAGACGGTGGTGTCGTATATATAAATGACCGGTTGGAAAGTATAACAATTTTGCAATAAGTAAGAGCTCTGCGTAAGACAAACAGCTAGCTGGGCAGAATAAAAACAATCTGAGGGACCTCGATGCGTGACGGATTTTGGGTACACTACACTTCACGTAGGGATAGTGTTACAGGCACGACCACATCAACGTCCCTTTCGATCCTCGAAAGACAAGATGCAATACTCTTTGGTTACCATTAGATGTCTGACTATATGCACAGAATGTGATTCTAAGTAGATTCACAAGCATCAGAATTTTAGATTCGGAGATGCATGTGTACATTTACGCCGGTCTAGGACTTGGGTGGCTGGCTAGGCTCGACTAAGCAGCCCAAAGTGGTCAGGCACGTGGTTGGGCTCTGTTGATGGTTAGCGATAGAGTACTATTGTTGAAGAGTCAATGTGTGGCCAGCTATACCAAATTTCTTTTTGTTGGTAGTCGCTGTATGCTAGTGGCAGAGGTGTTGAGGTACGTCTGGTGATTGTGTGAACGGCTATTTGCGCTGCTAGACCATATGAGCCTAGCCAAAGCAGCATTCTACGCTGCATAGATGTTTGCCCGTGCCTGTGTCCACAGACGTGGTGTAAGGTACATGTACCGTAGGCTTCGATGGTGTTCGGCTGCAGCGATCTTTGTTCAGTGCGGGTAGTAGGGTCTCATTTATTGTGGTCTCTCTGGTGCGGGAGTCTGAGCGGCGAGGCCGAGTGAGTTTATTGCGATGTTCCACAGCAAAAGCTGCTGGCTTCCCTAGTTTATATGATTACATCTGGTCTCTTTCCTCCTGATGAATGTAATCTGTCCTTCACTTTATATCTGAATTGCAAAGGCCTTGCTCCTTTTATTTAGCTTCCATATGCACAACTATTTCTTTTCATCCCATGTGCATTGCTGCAGTTTTTAATCTGTCTATGCGTACTGTATTTCTTTAATATTACAACTGAAATTACACGAGTATCCCTTCGGTATTGTCCACGCATAGGTCATTATTTACCCTGTAACTAAGTTTATTTGTGAAAAGTAAGTGCCTTTCTCCACTTGCGCACTTGTCGATTGCAGTAGAATTGAACTAGGCCCATTTCTTTCCATGTCACTTGGCCTTAAGTCAGAAAAGGAAGTGTTTTGGACTTGCCTGCATTTTCCAATGGATAGCACCAGCCAGCTTCACTCTTAATACTCAAACATTGTGAGAGAAAAGATAAGAGACAAAAGGGATTCCTGGAAAACAATCCCTAAAAAGGAGAGAAACCCCACTGAGTTTGTGAAAGATTTACAAGAACTTATAAAATGGGTCACAAAAGACTATTTGAAACTAACCTACTAATAAGAAGCTTACAGTCAAGTAGACACTCTTGAGAGAAAAGAATCAGGAGAAGGGAGATATTCACCTGGTCATTTTTGTTAGAATAGTGGTAGGCTCAGTTAGTATTAGTTTTTTGGACGGCAGACCTTTTTTGTGTTTTTTGACTTCCTTACGACAGACGAGCACCTTAAGTTATTTATGTAGGCAAAGAACACAGACATAGCAATAGGGAAAGTTATGCCTTTTCTCATCATTTAATAAACATCCAAAAAGATTGTAACGTTTACCTTGTAACGTTCTTTCGATGGGAAGTTCCTCCGACATATTCCTTATCTTTGATAGATCATCTCCAGCTTGCTGGCCTCGGAAAAAATGTTCAGTAGAGGGTGCTGCGTGTCGACGTCCCTCGAGCCGATGTCCCTCGACGACCTCCGTATCGGCACCGACGTCGCCACACGTATAAATAGACTCGCACAGCGTCCTTTGCTCAGTTCCGTTTTGACGTTAATAGATGTTGTACATGAATTGGTTATTGACCTTGAAGGAGCATAAGCTGTAACCACATGGGAAGTATTACTGCGGGGATGGATGGGAGGGGCGATAAGGAATACGTCGGGGGAACATCCCATCGAAAGAACGTTACAAGGTAAGAAGTAACTTGTTCTTCGAAGGGATTGTGTCCTCCGACGTATTCCTTATCTTTGATAGACTCCCATAGTAGTGGTGTGCAATTGGAGGTGGGAGTAAAACTCCATGTTTCCTTTTAGGAATGAACCGAATGTAATACGGCTTTGCCAAACCTAGTCTCTTGACTAGAGGAGGAATCCAGGTTGTAACCATGTGGCAGCCGCACATATGTCTCGAACCGGAACCCCTCTTTGGAGGGCCGAGGAGGCTGCGATACCCCTGGTTGGATGAGCCCTAAGATTTTGAGGAGGCTCTTTTCCTGCCAGTTTGTAACATTCCAGGATGGCCAAAATAATCCATCTGGAAATGGTTTGTTTTGTTATCGGTAGTCCCAACTCGTGCCCTGAGTAACCCACAAACAGTTGGTCTGCTTGTCTAATCCTAGCAAGTCTGCTGATGTAAAAGCTTAAAGCCCGCCTTGGGTCCAGCCTATGTAGCCTTTCTTCCTCTTTCCCCGGATGGGGAGGTGGATAGAATGAAGGTAAGGTAATTTTATGAGTGATGTGAAATTCAGAAACCACCTTTGGGAGGAAATTAGGCTTCACCTGTAGGACAACCTTGTCTTTATGGAAAATTGTATGAGGGGGTTTACAAGATGGAGCTTGTAATTCGCTCACCCTTCTAGCAGATGTTAAAGCCACTAATAAGACAGTTTTAAAGGTGAGAAATCTTAGCGAACAAGAGTGGACAGGTTCGAAAGGAGTACCCATCAGGAAATGTAAGACTTAATTTAAGTCCCATAAAGGAACCTGGAAAGGTCTTGGATGGTAGAGATTAGTTAATCCCTTTAGAAATGGTATTACTAAGGGTAATTTGAAATACGAAGGTTCCTCCGCAGTGCGCTTGAAGATCGATAGCGCTGCGAGATAGCCCATGATAGTACCAACTTGAAGGCCTGAATTTGCCAAGTAGAGTAGAAAGGATAACACCGTTGGTGTACCACATGAAAAGGGGTCGATATTCTCTTCTCTACACCAGCTGCAAAACTTGTATAAAGACTTTGTTGCTGGCCTTCTGGCCGAGAGCAACACTTCCATGACATCATCAGGGAGGTCCCAATCCTTGTATCTCAACCTTTCAGAAGCCAGGCGTGAAGGTTGAGGGTTCTGATGTCTGGATGGAGAACCTGACCTCCCTTCTGTGAGAGAAGATTCTCCTTGAGTGGAAGACGAATTGGAGGGCAGATGGACATGTCCAGAAGGTCCGGGTACCACGTTCTCCTGGCCCAGTCTGGGGCAATTAGGATCATGGTTCTCCGGAATCTTCTCAACCTCCTGATCATTTGAGGAATGACAGGGACTGGTGGAAACGCGTACAGGAGTGGAAACTCCCAGTCCACTACGAACGCGTCTCCTAGAGCTCCTCTCGGGGGAAATTCCCTTGAACAGAACAGATCGCACTTCCTGTTGGTGCTTGTGGCGAACAGATCCACCTGAGGGGTTCCCCAAAGGGCGAAGATCTCTTGAAGGACTTCCTGAGCTAGCTCCCACTCGTGGGAGACTGTGCTCTGCCTGCTCAGAGCGTCCGCCGTCAAGTTCTTCTCTCCGGCTAGGTGAACTGCCGATAGAGAGATTCCTTCTTGAATTGCCCAAAACCAGAGCTGCATCGCCTCTCTGCACAGGGGTAGTGATCCTACGCCTCCTCTTTTGTTGAGGTAGTGCATGGCCACTGTGTTGTCCGTCATTATCAGGACATTTTTCCCTGTACAGATGGCAGAAAAGCCTTCAGCGCTAGTCTGATTGCTCTCAGCTCTAACAGGTTGATATGTAGTCTGGACTCCGATGGAGACCAACGACCTGCTGATGGTCAAGTCGTTGGTATGGGCTCCCCACCCCGTGAGTGAGGCATCTGTGACTACTGTTATCTCCGGCCATGGTTGCCAAAACAGTTCCCCCTTCAAGATGTTTTCCTGGCAGGCCCACCACTGAAGGTCTCGAGCCACCTTGTCCGGAATCTGAAGGAGGTCTGTCATTCTCCCTGAAGAGATCTCATTCTCAGGCGAGCCTCTGGCACAAGGAAGATGCAGGATGCAACCTCAAAAAGTCGAAGGCTGGAAGACGTTGGGGATTTTGAAACTTGGTGACCATCTGCAGAATATCTTGAGCCTCACCTCTGGTGGCGAGGCTTTTCCCAGGGAAGTGTCCAGGACCGCTCCAATGAACTGGAGTCTCTGTGATGGTATCATCTGTGACTTCTTTAAATTGAGGGAGAAGCCCAGTTTGTGAAGGAAGTGGCAGACATAATCTAGCTGGATCTGAGCTTGTTCCGAAGATACAGCTCTGATCAGCCAATCGTCCAGGTAGGGGTAGACGTGGATCCCTTCCCTCCTTAGACTCGCAGCCACTACGACATTACCTTGGTGAAGACCCTCGGGCGGAGGTCAGCCCAAATGGCAGAACTCGAAATTGATAATGAGAGCGCAATTGCGAACCTCAGGTATTTCCTGTGTTTGAGATGGATTGGCACATGGAAATAAGCATCCTGAAGGTCCAGAGATACCAGCCAGTCCTGGAGCTGGAGGGCCTGAAGGATCTGAGAGAGAGTTACCATCTTGAACTTGTCCTTCCTGAGGAACTTGTTCAATTCTCGTAAGTCCAAGATAGGTCTCAGTCCTCCGTCTTTCTTCGGTATGAGAAAGTAGGGGGAGTACCAGCCCTTGTTCCTCTCCGCTACAGGTACCGGTTCTATGGCACCTTTCTCTAGCAGGTCTACAATTTCCTGCTAGAGGAGCGGATCTGGAACTTTCAGAGAGCTGTTTCCCGGTGGATGACTCTGAGGAATGCGTAGAAAAGGCAGGCAGTAACCTTGGGCAACTGTCTCCAATGCCCAAGCATCTGACGTAATAGCCTGCCATTCCGTCAGATGTTGAGTTAACCTGCCCCCTACTGGTGTCTTGTGAGGAGAGTCCTCAGAGTGGTTTAGAGGCGGCTGATGCAGATGCCGAGGGTAAAGAGGCACCTGCTGCTGCTGCGGCTTTTGTATTTTTACCCGTCCACTCGGGGTGAATCTTTTTTGACCTCTTTGAACCGACTGTCCTCTGCCTTTTCGAATGCGGAATAAAAGCGAAAGGACTTGCCTCTCCAAGAGGTTCCTGAGGGGCGATATGGCGTTTGGCGGATTGCAGCACCCAGGGATTTTGCTGCTGCTTTGGATGTCTAACTTTTCTAGGCTGTCATCCGCCTTCTTACCAACAAAGAAGAGCCGTCAAAGGGCATATTTAAAAGTCTGGCTTGTACATCTGGAGCAAACCCAGACTTTCGCAACCACGCAAATCTGCGGGTTGTAGTACTTGCCGCCATGGCCCTACTGATGTCAGCAGAATCAATGCCAGTTTTGAAGGATTCGCACATTGCGTCTTTACCATCCTTAATGATGTTTAGAAACGCTTCCTTTCTTCTCCCTCTGGGAGGCAGTCAGCCGCTAATGAAGCACACTCCCAAAGTGTGTGCTGAACCTTGCGACGTACAAGTAGCGTTAATAGATTTCAACGCCATGCTACATGCAGAAAAACTTTTCTTAGCCATAGAGTCGTATCTTTTGTCATCCCTGTCCTGTGGAACAGTAGGGTATGCCGATCTACTGCCTGATGCAGTTGCTGCTTGACAACCAGACTCTCTGGAGTTGGATGTTTAGATAAAAATTCAGGGTCAGTAGTAGATACCCTATATTTGGCTGATAACTTTTGTTAACCGCCGGGATAACCTCAGGAGTTTCCCAGTTAGCCAATATTTTTCTTTGTAATGCAGCGTGAAATGGAACCACAGGATCCTCCTGTGGGCCTTTGACTAAGATGTCTGTAAGGTCATCCTGTTGGAATGCAGGTGAAGGTGTAGACCAACCCATGAATTCTATAATTCTTGCCATTAAAATTCTGTAAGGGGTCTCAGCATGTTCCCCTGGGTCTGGTCTGGCAAATTCTATTTCTGGGGAAGTATCTATTTTCGTCAGAGGTAAATTCCTCTGGTTCTGGTTGTTGCAGATCTCTGCAACCCAAAGGGTCTTTCTTGATCTGAATCCTCCCCTTCCTCATAGATTGAAGACAAAGGTCTGAAATGATCATACCTTGGAGATGGCTTAAATCACATTTCCAGAGGGGCTACATTTGTCATAATCGGTTGGGAAAACGTCGACACGGACGTTAAAGGCTTCGAAAACACCAAAAAAGGCATTGAGAAGATTGGAAGTGGTCTCGAAGAACTCGAGAGGATCGGGATCCTACTCGAGGTTGTCGATGACCTCAAAGTCATGTTAGAGGCTCTGGGTATGACCACTGTCTGTGAGGTAGTGACGGCCGTGGGTTTGCTCCTTTTCGGCGTCGACGACGGCGTCGATTCGGTCGACCTATGCGTCGATGAGCCCTTCGATAATGGCGTCGATGACGCAGAGTTATGCGTCAAAAGGTCCTTCGACGCTGGCGTCGATGGCACAGTGCCTTTTCTCGAGGGTTTGTGACGCTCTCGAGTAGTTTCTTTCGCCAGGTGCAACGACTCATAGCGTTTAGATTTTTCGGATCTTTCACCCAGGGTATCACCCTCAGCTGTCTTCGAGGGGGACGATGCCGCTTTCTCGAAGACGCTAAGCATTCTTTTACGGAATTCCTCCCACTCAGCCTGAGAGCTATGTTTTGTGGGGCAGGTGACTCTTTCTGGAGAAACAGAAGGAGAAGATGAGGAAGGGGATCTTCGACGTCTCTTACTTGAATGCTTGGATCTGGAAGAGTGGTGGGAACTGCTTCGAGACCTAGACCGAGAGTTTTTCCTGTGACGGCGAGGAGATGAATGTCTCGACTCTGCCGATGAAACTTTCGAAGGAGTTTTAGCTGTCTTACCTCTCTCAAGCTTCCCCTTACGCTCCTTCAAGGCTTTCGCCATCATGGACATGCAGTCCTCGCACTCCGAACATTGGTGCTCCGATCCCAGGCACCACAAACAGATCCTGTGAGGATCTGTCAATGACATTTTCTTTCCACAGTCTCGACATTTTTTGAAGCCGGACCGTGGAGTCGTCCGTTCGGTTGAGGAAGCCAGCAAATAAGAGTTGGTTTATTCTCGAAGAATAATGAAGAATATATTCTCTGACTAACGAACTGAGCAACGCGATTCCGAGGCCCATGAAGCGCGGAAAAACGGAACTGAGCAACGGACGCTGCGCAAGTCTATTTTTACGCATGATGACATCGGCGCCGATACGGAGGCTGTCGAGGGACATCGGCTCGAGGGACATTGACGCGCAGCGCCCTCTACTGAAAAAAAATGTACGAGGCCAGCAATCTGGAGATGATCTATCAAGATAAGGAATACGTCGGAGGACACAATCCCTTCAAAGTAAATTTTTGTGTTGTATGCTCCGCGATGTTGCAGCTCTGGGCCCGACCTCCGGATTCCTTTGTCTGGTGACTGCAGGCAGGACAATGGACGTAATCTCTCAGTATCAGTCTCGAGGGAGGACCTGTGGCACGGATTTCAGCAACTTCTTGGTTCACTCTGCGGTTTTGGCACCTTTAATGCAGCACCAACAAAAGACACGGATCGCCCGGGCAATCTTCTTCGCTTCCTGCAGTCTCACACTCTGGTGAGGGGGCATGGGGGAGTTGGATCAGATCTCTGGAGTGTCCTTACGGGTTCAGCAAAGATTTGGACGGATTCGGCCTTTCCACGATGATGCACTCGAAATAAGCAGTAGGTCTCCTGGTATTAGGGTTCTAACGCTCTGGAAGCTACTTAGACCTCGGGAGATGGCTCGTTTCAAAGTTCGTCTTGGGACTGGTTGTTCCCACCACCCAAATGGAAGGAGACATTCTCTTCGGAGGTCCTCTGTCGCATGGAAAGCGGGGTCAGGAGAGCAGTGGTCACTTCACAGCGTTGCAAAGGGTCTGCAGGCATCTCTGGTCGCCGTCTTCTTTGGTTACTTCTGTTTCCAGTGGTCGATTTGCTTTTCACTCCAGAAGCCTCATCTTTTATACAGTTCCAGCAAACACTCTGCTGCAATCTCTCTCACGTTTTACAGAATGGGGCGTTTGGCTGTCCAATCAGGACAGCCAGACCCCCTGTGGGAGTGTTCGGGAGAACTCTCAGAAATATGCTAATTCCCTCCACCTTAGAGACCCCCAGCAACTTTGCTGGATTTTGAGGACTTGATTTTATTAACCTGGAGAGAGTGGGACCCTTTTTCCCCACTCTCTCATGTATTTTAATGTGAATTTTACCTCTGTGTATCGTTTGGTTATGGAGTCTGACACACTCCATAGGCCTCATCTTTTACATTGTGTCATACAGCACTTTCAGTGCAGTGGCACAGGGAAGTCTTTCAGATTTGCCCAATGTTTAAATACCTTCTTTGGGATAAACTACTGTTTCCCAGAGCAGTAAAGTTAAATGGACTTTACTTGCCATTGTAACTTTCTAGACCCAGCACACCCTAAATTACAATACAGTGCTGGAGGGGTTACTTAGTATTCCCTGTGTCTACATCCTCATGCAACATTTTTGTGTTAATCTTTCCTCACTGAATGGCTGGTGGCAGTGGTCTCGTTCATACTACCATGGTTTGCATGTACCCCGGACTGCGTTCGCGGCTCCGGTAAAGCAACTGCGGGAGCCATCTTTTTCAAAATGGCACAGAGCCATCTTTGACAAAATGACCCCCAGTCTTCTTTTTTGCCAGTTCTTTGTGGAAAGGTCCTTCTAGAGATTTTCTCTGCGCACCAAACTAGGTTTGGTCTCTTTGTTCATTTTCGCCTTTGGCGGGCTTCAGGAGTGAAACCCGCCTCCGGCTCCAGAGTGTCTGGGGTAGGCAGGAAGTGAGGGAGGTGCCCGAAACTCCCTGTGCTTAGTCTCCTAGGAGACCCAAATGCACTCTGCGGTGATTGGCTGGCTGACTGTCCGGCATGGACAACCACCCTGCTGGGTTTGTGACAGCTAGGCTGGAATGAATGGGAGAGAACTGAATAAAAGGCAAGTCTTTTGGCTTGGAAGGCAGAGTCGACCACTGGACGAAGGAACCGAAGAAGAACTTGAAGAGGACGCCTGCTGCAACTCCTGGACCGTTGGTTTGCCCAGTGAAGCCCTGCTGCAGTGCCGAAACACCAAGTTAACATCGACAGAGAAGCCCCTGCAAGGACGACTTCTACCTTTGAGTTGGTGGGACCAATGAACTCCAAAGTAAACCACCTGGACATCCATCTCAGAGCTGGATGAATTTCCACAGTGTTGCTGCTGGAAACCATAGAGCAAGGGAGAGGAACACCAGACTGCGTGCGTTGCTTGTAAACTGGCATAGAGCTTTTGGAAGATCCTCTGGACTCCCCAGAAGCAGGACTGACCAAGCCTGAGCCCCCTCAACAGAGTGCGGGACCCCAGAAGCAAGGAAAGCCCACTTCAACAGCCAGGAACCATGTTGTTGCTATTTGCGGTAGTAGCGAGGAGTTGAAACGCGAAACAGCTACTGAAAGTGAAGTTTGCCGGATGCTAGTTTTGACTGTCCCAGTGCATTGCAGGAGTCCCCCGGCGTCCTCCCTCTTGTCCCCACGACTGAGGCCCAGGAACAGTGAGATCTGCAGAGCTGCACAGGAACAGAAGTCATAAGCTGCATCTTTTCTTCATTTCTAAGGTACTGTAAAACAAGTCTAAGAACTTGCCTCTTGCTGTAGAAGTGCTTGTAACTTCCACAACTCACAAGTCTAATCAGCTTGTGGCCCTACATTTGATTCTTCTTTTCTTTGCAGACTCCTAAGAACTTGTGCAAAGACTTTTCCATTTACTTACCAGAAGTGCTACATCCTATCAAAGACTTTTGCCCATTGACTCTGGCTTAGCCTATTGAATTGTAGGACTCTTCTAAGAGGATATAAAAGTGTTTTGCCCTGCTTAAGAAATGTGCGATCTCTTGTGTTCTAATAATCTTTGCCTTTTATCAACCTTTTTTTTTTACCAACTTTATTTAAGTTTTGGAGCACATAGATATGCATACATTAGTAATAAACCGATCAATAGCATATATGTAATACTTCTTACATGTCGCTTCCTCATTACCCCTACTTGGGGTTTCAGCACATTTCAATGCCAGTGCTCATTTATGATAACAATACAAAGGAAAGGAATAAAAGAATAACATAAATGTTGAACTCCCTCTCCCCCCAAAGTATCTCCCCAACTTAAGGTGAAGAAGTGGTTTGATCTGTTTTGTTATTTCAGTCAGATGGATCCTTTCAAGTTCAGTTTTCGATTCCATCAGATAACAGGTATTGTACGGAGCAATCTGGGCTTAAAGTACATCTGCTCTCTGTCATCTGTGAATTCATGCAGTGGTAGCCAAATGTTCAGATATTTGGAATAAGAGCCATGGGCCAAAGCAGTCACTTTCTCCATGGCCATCACCCCCCATAGCCGCATCCACCACATGGCCATCACTGGCCCATCTTTAGATTTCCATGCCTGGGCGATTGGAATTCTGGCTGCTCTCAACATATGCGTAATTAAGGTGGCCGTCGGCCCTGAGTTTGCATAGCAACCCTCCACTGCTTCTCCCAAGAGCACCACTAGCGGGTCAAGAGGGAGCTCCACGCCGGTTATATCTTTAATGTGACTTAGGATCTCTTTCCAGTAGGTTTCTGCTAATGGGCAGGACCACCACATATGTATAAGGTCCCCAAGTTGTCCACAATTCCTCCAACATTCAGGCGGATATTCTGGATTAATGGCATGCATGCGTGTGGGCGTCATATACCACCAAAGACAAAGTTTATATGCTGCTTCCTTAATCAAGGTGCATTTAGAACTCTTTGCGGCTCTATGCCAAATTCGGCCCCATGTGTCCCAGTCAATTGATCTACCCAGATCCGCTTCCCATTTCTGCATATAAGTGAGATTTTCTTCTGGGTCCCCCTCTCCCACCAGGCGATATAATCTAGTTATTCCCGTGTCTGGGTGGCCTTCCTGTATGGTTAACTCCACTCCTGTAGGGTTCCTAGTTGCCCCTTCTTTCACCCTCGCATTTGAGTTGAACATAGTGGAATCGCTCCTGTTCTGGGATATTGAATCATGTTTTGTATTCTTCGAATGTCAGGGGTATCCCATTTGTATAGAGATCTCCTAAAACCATGCTGCCCTCCCTGCCACCCCAGTTAGCCCAGAAGTTAGCATGTGTTCCAGGGGTAAATTCTGGGTTGTAAGCTACTGGCGTAAGAGGCCCCCCCCCTTTGATCTTCTTGTTTCTCAGGACCCTGTCCCAATACCAGAGGGTAGTTCTGGTTGATTCCAATAGTTGGCCCCTTTTTTCCCTATGTCGTGTGGCGAGGAAGCCGATACCTCCCAGGGCTAACTTAGTTGCCAATTTTTCGAGTATCACCCACTGGTTTGGTGTCTCCCCCGCAGACCATTGCAGCATAGGAGCTATCTGTGCTTGCCACAAGCACCTGCGGAGGTCCGTAACCCCCAATCCTCCCAGGACCTGCGGCCTAAATAATACTTTCTTGGGAACTCTCTGTTTCCCCCCCACCCTGTCATATTTGGGGGTCAGTTTAATTCCAAGATATTTAACTGCCTTATGTTCCCATTTCAGGGGGTATAGGTTTTCCCAAATCAGGATTTGCTCCGGCCTCTCTGTAATATTAAGAGCTTTAGATTTGGGATAGTTAATATGGAACCCAGAGACATTGGCAAATTTCTTCAGTAGGTGTATGGCTGCTGGTAGCGAGTTCGCAGTATCTTTTAAGAACAAGAGAATGTCATCTGCGTAAAGTGCCACCTTCTGCGGGCCTGTATTGCCCACTTCAACCCCTTGGATATCTGGATGGCTACGAACTTGCCATGCAAACGGCTCCATAGCCATAGCAAAGACCAGGGGCGATAATGGGCATCCCTGTCTCGTACCTCTCTGGATGGGGATGCTTCCTGCGAGTTTTCCATTAATCAATAGCTTAGTGGATGGGTCTGTGAAGTTGGCCATTACCATGCGGATAAAGAGCGGGCCATACCCGAACTTTTCAAGAGTCAGCCGTAGGAAGCCCCAGTGTAAACTATCAAAAGCTCTGGAGGCGTCCAGGGCTGCCACCGAAAATCTCGGGCTTGTCCTCCGTCCCCAGTCGATTACATTTATGGCTCTGAGGATATTATCGTATGTGTGTCTCCCCCTCACAAACCCAGCTTGATCCGAGTGAATTATTTCGGGTAATATCATTGCCAGTCTCCAGGCCAATATCATGGAGTATATCTTTGCATCTCCATTTAGTAAAGAGATCGGACGATAGCTAGCACAGTCCAATGGGTCCCTGTCTGGTTTCAACAATAATATTATGGTTGCTGGTCTCATATCTCCAGATGTGCACCCCTTATCTCTAATCAAATTAAATAGGCAGGTAAGGGGGGCTGTCAGCGTGATTCTAAAGGTTTTATAATATGCATTGCTGAGGCCTTCTGGGCCTGGTGTTTTATGCCCTTTGAGTGCCTTTATAGCGTCCCCCACCTCTTCCTCCGTTATGGGGCCTTCCAATTGCTGTTTATCCATCTCACTAATTTATGGTAAGTCTATCTGCTCTAGGAATGCAATCTGCTCCTCCTCCTTTAAGTTTTCTTTCTTTAAGTTATTGGTGTAATATGAGCTCGGAACCTCCTCTATTTCTCCTTCTCCCCTCACTACCTCCCCGTGGTCATTACGAAGTTGTGTTATTCAATTCCTAAGGGTCTGGTGTCTCAATTTGGCAGCAAGAAACCGATTAGCTTTGCCCCCGTGTATGTAATAAAATTGTTTAGTTTGTACCAGAAGGCGTGCTGCGTCGTC